>VUQH01087719.1:0-20194 GCA_015106775.1 Etroplus canarensis
ATAACAACAGGGAGTGGAGTGGAGCTTGGGGGGAGAGCAAACCGGGCGGCCTGGGTGAGTGTCCGTGAGCCGGGAAGTTCTGGGGTTGAAGTGGGCAACGGCGGGGAGGGCAGGCGGGTGTGTATGACCCTGGGCAGCGCTTTCTGGAGGGACCGGCAGGAGCGAGCAGGCGAGAGTGCGAGATCCTGTGGATCGAGAGAGAACCAGTGAGCGAGGGAAAAGCATGACACGAGAACATGACATGAGGCCACTGACTGACACTGGGTAGCTGACGATCTGGCGAGGAACCGTTGAGTGTGCTGAGCTTAAGAGCTGACAGCTCAATTGCCGGCAGGTGCGAGCGGAGGGATGGGCACGGAGGCTCCACCCTGGGTGGAGACTCCGACACGGTGGAAAAGCACCGGCACTCACCCAGGCCCATGACATTAACTTTTCCCCAGTTCATCTGACAACTGCTGAGAAGGCTCTTCCCCTTCCATTACTTAACTGGTTGCTCTGTATAAGTAGAAGGCATCCAGTGCACAGACAGCTCAGCAAGGTAGATGGCAGTGTCTTTACAGTTTAAGGGTGAAATCAATGAAATTCAAGCTGTGCCGAGTTGTAAGTGGCAGCTGCATCATGTAGTCTGCCAAACCCATGACAAGGGCTGACTTAAAGCTTGTTTATGGTGCAGCAGGTTCAGTTAGTGTGCAGGTAAGTCAGAAACCTGAACTAGAGATTCATTGCACACCAGTCATGACTGGCATCTTATTACATCCTGTAGAGTGTACACTATGAAGATGTCAGAAATTTTACTGTAGCACACAGTTGAACACCAGGACATGAAGCCCCTCCTTGTTGAATGTGTAGTTTAACCTGACACTTAAAGTGAGGTTTAGTTATTAGGTAATAGCTTAATTGGGCTGCATGTGGCCCAAATAAAAATGGTAATTAAGCCAAACTGAGTAAAGTTAAAATCTAAAACCATAATGTGCAATACTCCAGCTACTTTGGAACCTTGCTTACATTTACTTCGCTGTGCACCACTGGAAGGTATTCAAGCCTACACATGAAACTCAAGTATAAATGGAGCACCTGTATTTAACTGTTTTGGCAAACGCTAATTTCACTCCTAATTTGTGTCTTGGGCTGTTGTTCCACTAACAAGACAAACCAAAGAATGTAGATTTTTCTAAATTTAATAGCACAAGTATCTGCATCATTTTTTTCAATATATGCAAATTTCACCTGAAAAACACTCCAGAAATGACAGCTTATTGAGAAACCTGCACCACAGTATTAAAAAGCTTGGTCTAGAAGTAGGCTTGTCACTTCAAGGAAGCTAAAGTTGTATCAGCAGAGTCAGATGCAGTCATGTGACATTAGTACATTGTGCAGGAGGACCACCATTGAGACTACAGTGACATGTGAGTAGAGTCATGATTCAAGTTCTGAAACAGAGGCTTAAAGTCAGATATTGGATTAATTTTATTCATTACAGACCCACCCATTGGGTCAAGCCACATAATGGGCTAATTCAGCTACAATTTAGTTTGAGACAGTGAATCATTTTGCAAGTCCATACACTTAATGCTGATTAGCCTCAAATAATGCAGCAAAAACCCATTTTTAATACCAAGATACTAAAGGCAGCCAATTTGCCAGCTTCAGACCCCAGCATTGATCTGGCTATCAACCTTGACCTGGCTGTCAGGTTTCAGGGGCTTGTCCATGTGGACCCCCAGTGACGGGCCACACTTTTGGCTGGTTGTTACCATCCATTACCAGGTAACATGGTGAGACAGTTTAATGCTCAATTTAGTGTGAAAGCTCACCTGCAGTGACCACAATATAAGGTTTATATCTTCATTAATGCCAAAGGCAGAGGTGCATGGATGCAGGACAGTCAGTGGTCAAGGACAGCATTGCCTTCTTGTCCTGGGCAGAGAGCAGATATTCAATAAAATAAAAGCCACCCTTTACAAAGACACACACACACCTTGGTGTAGGCGCCTGTAGACATACAGGCCAAGGTAGCTTAGACCTCGTTAGCTTCTCTTCATTGACTCCCTGTTAAATCAAGAATTTAATTTAAAATCCTTCTATTCACTTACAAAGTCTTAAATAATCAGTCCCCATCCTATCTTAAAGACCTCATTGCACCATGTTTCCCAATAGAGCACTTCTCTCTCAGAGTGCAGACTTATTTGTAGTTCCTAAAGTTTTAAAAAGCAGAATGGGAGGCAGAGCCTTCAGCTATCAGGCCTCTCTCCTGTGGAACCAGCTCCCAGTTTGTATTTGGAAGGCAGACACCCTCTCTACATTTAAGATTTGGCTTAAAACTTTCCTTTTTGATAAAGCTTATAGTTAGGGCTCAGTTATGCTGCAATAGGTTTAGGCTGTGCGAGAGCTTCTTATAATGTGCTGGGCATTTCCACCCACCTGTTTCACTCCCCATATTTGCCACTGCTGCATATAATTAAATGTCTTCTCTCTCCAGTAGTCTGCATCTCTCTTTGCTCTCTTTTCTTCCCTTTCTTCCCCCTCATCCCCAACTGGTCGAGGCAGATGACTGCCCCTCCCTGAGCCTGGTTCTGCCGGAGGTCTCTTGTTAAAAGGGAGTTTTTCCTTCCTGGAGTCACCAAGTGCTTGCTTATAGGGGATAGTCTGATTGTTGGGGGTTTCTCTTTAATACTGTAGAGTCTTTACCTTAGAGTGTAAAGCGCCTTGAGACAACTTTTGTTGTGAATTGGCACAATATGAATTGACCTGACTTGATTTGAAAAAGCAGCCAATGCCCAAAGTCAGGAACTGAGAAGCAACATGAACACAAGAGGATAAGATTAAGGAGACACAGAGGAAAATAATAACAAACTAAATACTGGCAGGAGCTTGAACTGAGGTTTAGATACTAACTGAGAATATAATAAAAACTAAGAAACTCAGAAACCGCAATCAAAACTCAAACAACTTATACAAAACCCCAAAAAATGAAAGAAAGAGCATGAGCAGAACTTTAAAAAAAAAAAAAAAGAATACAAACTTAACTTAACCTGCTTACAGCCAAATACCATTTTTAAACTTTTTGGTGCTGAACATATTGAAGGTCTAACCAGATACTTCCAAAGTTGATTCTGTTCATCTGGACGTAAAGTTTCCGTGAAACTTTACGTCCAGATGAACAGAATCAACTTTGGAAGCTTTACCTACCTGGATGATTGAGCATGCATCAAGACACGTCTAACCAGATAATTAAGGCACACTGTAATAATTACAAGTAATGTAATTATCTTGATAATTGTGAAAGTTTAAATAAGCATCCAAACTTATTTGTTTTTATGAAACTGTAACACTAAAATTACAGTTCCTTGGTTGAGTTGACGTAATTACAGTACTACAGGATAATAAATCAAAGGACCAGTGTGTCAGGTATAACATGCTCTGTTATCAGAAATGAGGTCTCACATATATATTTATGCATAATGAATGTCTTTTTATTTACTCACAAAGAAATAATTATAGCTACAGTCTTAGCAGTCCCATTCCATAGGAGTTACAATGTTGTGACACTGTTTCTACAGTAGCTCAGAACAGAAAAACAAACTCAAATACTAGCTTTTGCATTTATCATAAAATGGTATTGCAATACAGACCCGCTATCATTACTTGCGATAGTCTATGACTTTTACAGTATAAAAAATGAACTTTTAATTCCTTAATCTTCTTCAGTTCAGCTCCATTTCTAACTCCTAATTATATCTACATACACAAACCTCTAGACAGGAAATACTTGTGGATGTGGTTGTGGAAAACTATATTTAGTTCCCTGATGGCCACAATATGTTCTCTGATGTGCTTAGAAGGGAAGGGGCGAGGGCAGGTATTCAGTTGTTGCAAGCTGCTTTCTCACAGGTAGAGGTCACTAAATCTCACACACTGGTCCATAAAGCTTAAGATTTGTGTAATTATACGACATGCAGTATAATAACTTTATTGTTAGTGTTCGTTTTCTATTATCAAACACAAATTTTAAAGATTTCACATAAGTCTAACAGCCTTGCAGAAATACCGAGTGGTTTAGTGATGCATGAAAATGTTCACGATGGTGTACATAGATATGCTGATGTCCAGCCTGATGGTGTTTCAGTAGAACTACAAAAAGCCATGCGTGTCATGATAAGTTGTGCTGGATCATTTTGACAGTGTGTCATCTGACACTGGCTCCCAGTCTTTAGCAGCTGCTGATAGCTAAACTAATTTTAACCTGTTCTGTTTTAACCTTTGAAATAATTATTTTTAAGCAGCTTACTTCCCACAATTGCCTGATTTCCCTCTCCTTTCCATCTCTTCTTTTTTGATACCCCAGTTTTTCTTTCTGGGGGAAAGACATTACTCGGGATGGGCATTGGCAGTCAGCTAGGTAGAATCAATAAGCTGTTCTGTAAAAAGGTGGACTAAACCATTTTGAGCCATATGTAAGGGGTGAAAGTTGGACTAGATAGCCTCCATATTTCATGGAATCAAAGTTCAGTCACCCGAGTGAGTTAGTCAGACAATTTAACAATGATACTAATTATTTAAAAATTAAAATTAGAAACAAAAACAAACTTATCATTTCAGGTTTGTGTGGGCCTCTCCCACCTTAGGGGGACTGTGCAGTCATTTCCTTCCCCTCCTCTATGACAGCCCTTGTCTACAACAGACTGAAAACTTAGAAAACACCTAACAGTCACAGCAGTTCGCTGTGGTCATGTGTTTATAGCTATGGTGAAAGTATAAGCTGCAGGTAATAAAAGAACAGGTGGCACAACAATGCACACACACAGTGAAGTACCTCAAAGGAGGCTGCATGCTCCCACAAATGTGATTTATATTCTGGGAGCACTCCTCATTCCTCACCACTGTGCCAAATTGCCATATTTTGTGAGGGTATATAACGACAACCTCACACAGGCCACAGTCTGTATCATGCACCATCCATCACACCCCGCCTCGAGAACAACACAGAGAGACACAGAGGCAGAGAGGTGGAGCAGGCAGCTGGTAAACAAGGCAGGATGTGAATGTATAACACCACCAAATGACTCTTTGACAATGCACACTGTTATCTGGCACTGTGTTGTTTTTCTCTTTTATTGTTCTCAGCATATTCATTGTTCAACACATGACATACAGGAAACACTAACATAAACATTCTGAATGAAAGAAGAAATCATGTGACCCATCGGTCAGCAGAGGCTCTCACCTCAAAGACATGCGGCGGCAATGCCAGTTTTAAAACTTAGAATAAACACACCTTGAGACTGGATGTGCTGACAGGTGACTTTTTGAGGCAACGCCATCTGGCAATACTGTCATGCAGCAAGGGGAGAGAGGTTTGAAAATAGTAAAAATGTGAATTTTAGCTTTAAATAACAAATTAAAAAAATAATAAAACAGTTAATGTCAGTAAATTGCAAACAGCTGCTGGCAAAGTTGCATGTATTTTTTTTTATTTTTTTTGCCTCAGAAAGTTGCTGGTACATCACAGCCTCGAACAAAGTATGACAGATCCATGCCCTTTTCTGCTGCAAAGGAAGTGCTTTAGTACCCATGTTGGGAACAGGTAGATACAACTGGCCATAGAAATAGGATGAGTTCAATTTACAGTGCTGTAATGAGATATACAATGTATTATACAGTAGTTTATGTGGGAGGTTTACACTGTTTGATGTGAGCTGGCTCTTAATTTCTTTACCTTGTTATGCTTTTAAACCTGCAGATTCATCATTAATTACTGACAGCTTCTTGGAAAGTTATACACTTCTTTTGTTTTTAAAGAGGGTCTATCATGCTTTTACCTATTTTCTGTCATTTATATAATGTTTCAGGGGGTGCTCATATTAAAGAGGATCTGTTCTTTTCATTTACAGTCCATATTTTTTATTCGTGGATGCTACTAAGGTAGCGTTGAATGATTAACAGCTCAAAATAATCCCTTTTTATCCTGTTCTGGGCCTTGGTGCAGCCCCCAGTTCATCCTCTATATAAAACAAGCTGTTTTAGCTTCCTTCCCACTCTGTTTAAGCCATCATGTTCTGACTGGCTGCCCCTCATAAGCAGAAAATTTAAGGAGGAGATTAGGGCTCCTGTGCTCACAGCAAAAGTGGTGTGTCTATGTAAAGGAGATCACCTCTCTTCAACATCATACAGAGACCAGTGGGAAAAATTGCCTGAAAGTGAGTAGAGCAGACTGAAGGCTGAGCTTTTGGCTCACAGAGATTACTTGTATATACACTAACCTCATTATTTGAAACTATGACCTCCGACTATTGCAACAAAATATATAAGACAGATAATAAGGAAGGCATATAAGTTTCTTTTAAAAATGACATCAGTGTGTGCATATCACCCAAAAGGACAGCCTTCAGGCCACTTTAAACCAATTTTAGACAATTTTTGCTGCTACTCAAATACACTTGATTTTAACTGATCATCAGCCAATGTGGCCACTTCTGTAAAAGCAGAAGTTTTGTCAATTTGTTAGTCTCGAGCATTCAGGTGTGTGTTAACACAATGCCACAATCTTCCTAGGAGTGGAGATCCCAGCAAATTCACCGCAAGGTCAGAGCATGCAATGCTTAGAGCATGCAATGCTCAGAGAAAAAAAAACAAACAAACACCTCAGTTAGCATGTTAAATGTTAAAAGTTCTCGACGGTACAATTACGAGCATGAACACATATTTCTTGTTTGGAAGAATTTCAAAGAGAAAGCCTCATTCATCTATCTAAAAAGAACACAGCAGCGAGGCTTAGCTTTGGAAAGTTGGGTCTGAACAAAGCCCTTGTGTCCCACAGCTAAAAGTAGGATGAAACTGGGTCATGGAACAGGAAAACGATCATAAGCACACCAGGAAATTTCCAGCTGAGTGGCTGAAAAAGAAAAAATCAAGGTGTTGCAGTGGCCTAAAGTCCAGACCTAAACCTGAATGAAATGCTGTGGAGGGACCATAAGAGAGCTGTGCATCTATGATCACCTGCAAATGTTGTAAAGAAGAATGGGCCAAAATTCCTCCTCAGTGATGTGAGAGACTGATAAAGTCATACAGACAATGATTACCTAAGTTATTGCTGCAAAAGGTGATTCTACAAGCTATTGAATCATGGAGTGCACTAAGTTTTTCCACATAGCTGCATAGAGTCCTGCGAAAGCTTTCTTTTTCACGACTGTCATAGGGATCAACGATAACCCCTAATATGTTATTCTCGGTCACACAGCTGTAATCCTGAACACAGAGGCCCCACCCAACTTCAAACCTTCTGTTTGCAATCAGCAGCTGACCGGTAGAAAGTTGGCTCAAAGAGATAGGAGCTAAAATGTCTTGTTTTGCTTGTTTATAAACTGAGGGGCTCTTGTATTAGATAAATAAGAATAATTCTTGAACTGCAAAAGATGCAAAGCCACTATAGCAGAGCCCAAGAATACAAATATGGAGCTGAAAATGAGCATAACAAGTCCACTATAATATCTCATCTCTTCAACACTGACTCTATTTCATTTGTTTAAACTTTAAGAAGAGCATGAAGGATTGAAAGCAAAACACAATTTAAAGCAGCCGTTTCTTATATGGCTGTTGGTTCAGTCTCAGTATATAGTGCATTTTCTTTTTTTTATGTCAGCAGTGGACATGTGTCTCTTTATCCTCACTCCCCAGAAATGCAACACTATCCCACCCCATACCAATTCAGACCCCATGCCCCCCACCCCACCCAGCTCCCTCCCAAAATAACTTTATACAAACTGATAGAACTTCACAACAATTCACCATCGACACAAACGGCACACAAAGTTCTGTCATTATGTCCATCCGTAAAAACTAAGAACTGCAGACATGAACATTCACTCACTCTCTCATGTGTTGGTTGACATGATCACAGACACACATACACACACACACACACTCGCTACATGCACCCAAATACATTATGTACATATACAAACATATTCCCAGGGGAGTAAAGACAGGCAGCACTTGCAGTAAGGTCAGTCTTATGTTTCTATTGCATCGCGGCTCATCGCATCCTTCTGTTGCCAGACAGACAGCTTGTATAAGTGTTGTCAGGGGTTAAAATGGTATTTTTAGTACTAAAAGCAAAGAAAGGTTTGAGGATTTAATGGGACAACAGGTGGTGAGAATTCATTAGTGTGTATGCAGATGGTGGGATGGAGGTCAAAGAGTCCATATCCGATCAATCGTGGATGACGATGGGGCCTCGCATTCTCAGGCTGGGGTGAGGGTGCGGAGGGGCGAGGACAAGACCCTGTGGTGGGCCCTGGGAGACCCTGCGCAGGGTGATTTGCTCACAAGGTTGCCGGCATGCATGCCTCAGCTGGGAGCGTGACAGCATCCGTCGAGCCCGCCTAGATGGGTGGAGACAAGATGGACATGAGTGAAGAAGAAGATACGAGGATGTAGAGAAAAGACAGAAAAAAACAGTGATTAAAAGTGAAGGTATAATCTTGATCTTGGACCCTTGATACTTCAATACAGCTTTGATGTACAATTTCTGCTACTTTGTGTTTTGCCACATTTTAGGTGTATATTGTGCTTTTCATCCAAACTGCAAACTCCAGTGCTGAGAATTGCAGCCAGTGCAAAATTGCCTCAGTTTCTTTAATGGTCTTGAGGCAATCAGCCAGGAACCAGATAACACTCACCAGACACTAAATTAAGTTCCACCTGATACTGATGAGTGTGTGGTCCATTATTATAAGTAAGATTTTACCTAGGGAAATTCTCTAGCTAGCCTGCTATAGCTCCAGCATACTTCATCCTGAAGTGGTATTATGAGTACCTTTACCTCTGGTACTTTAACTATATTTTGATGGTAATCTTCCTTCACTTTAATCTAAGTAACAGTGAATCATTGTATCTTTAATTGCATAAAAAAGCAAATATCACCAGTTTACCCACTCACTGGTTTCAATGCCAGGGATGAACTTTCACCCTTAACTCAAAATGAACAAAAAGTCCTTAAGGGACAGCGGCTAAATTGAACTTGTGGTCACATTTGGACTGCACTGAGTCTGAGGGCTAGTAATGAGATGCAATAAGATTTAAATGATTATACATTTAAATGACAAAATCTGTTTAATCTTGTCCTACATTGTGTCAACTCCTCTACATCTTCTGTTCCCACTGCTTCTGTAGTTCAGCAGGATTCTTTACATGCTGCATTTGTTATTGATTTCTAAGAAGTTGAGGCATTTAAGATAACTGTGCTGCACAACAATTTAAAGTAGCAGAACTGCAGTGCAAAACTCTGTTTAATGACATTTTGTCTATTTAAGCCATTTTGCACAAAGATGGCTCGCCAGAAACACTCTATATATTTCTTATTACAATTCTCAGCAAAGAAATATTTAAAAAAAAATGTATTTCTCAAAATGCCAAACATTTTGAACTACTCATTGGACTGCTACATTTGTCTGCTTTTTCATTCATTTCTCTCTCTAAAAAAAAAAAACACAATACAAGCTAAAATTTTAGCAGTAGATACTAATTCATGGCTGTATCTGCACTTCATCAGGTAACAGTAACTAAGCTTGCAAATAATGTTTGTCTAAGCCCATTACTCACGCTGACTACAGCAACACACAGAGCCCATATACAAATGATGAAACTGACTCCATGAGACAGCTTATTTATAACTGTGGGTTTTACTGTGACATAATGGGTTAGTTGTAAAAATGTTGCCATCACTCAACATTTGATTTCTGTTTCTAGCAGTGATTCTTATCTATGGCTAAGGGAAAAGTTTCTGCTTTCTCCAATCAGCACTACCAAGCAAAAAGCAAATGGCGACACATAGGCCAGTTTGAGACGTAAAGATGAAAAATCACATAAAGAGAGAAAGCTGTGAAGTTTAAAGTAGCTCAACTTATTTAATATGAGCACAGAAGTTCAATTTGAGGGCAATACATTGTGGTTCCAGGCTGCTGAAAAAGCAATTAGATACAACTAGATTTTTCTCATCTCAAGAGGATTCACTAAAGGAGAGTGCAACATATTCTGAGCAGCAGATATAAAGAGCAAATACGTGTCTCTGTTATGAGGTAATAGAGAGGAACATCCCTGCAGGATTTCCAGGCCTGTAAAGGCTTGTAGGCAATTTCCAGACTGTCGTGGGCTTTGTGGTGTGACAGCAAAGCACTTTCTACAACCCACAGCACTAAAACCAAAACCTTGGTACACACTCACAAGTCTTCGACACAGCGCTAATTGAATTCAAATGGAGACAAATGCACGGTGTATAACCACAATGTATAGGTGATTATTCATGGTTCCCTTTAAGCACTTTGAGATCCCATACACAGCAAAGGTTTTTGTGCAATCTCATTTTCTTGCTCTTTCACTGCTCTCTCAACATTGAAACTGCTGTAAAAGTTGTTTCTCATATTGTGAATGGGAAACACATCAGTTCCCTGCAAATCCCTGCTGTGCTGTACGGCTATAATGTGCTGAACCACAGGGATCTGTTGTTGAGCGTATTACAGTACATTATGTGCTTGCACACCCAAAAACACTAAATGTGTCTGAATGTGCATGTAATAGTCTCCACACACATCGTTCCAGTACAGTGCACGGCGAGATTGATTATTACTCAGCACGACACGCATGTATTATCGCTCAGAGTTAAAGCAGATTATCACACAGGGGAAGAACAGAACAGATTTAGCTCTGGTAGTTGTCTGTTCATCTGGTTGTTGGGAAGAGAAAAAGCAAACATGTAAATCTATCCCCAAACATATCAGGCTGTCTCATTTATATTCTGTTTTGCTCTCTAATTCTGTCTCCTAATCTTCCCCATTTCAGTGCAGTAGATCAGTTGTGATTTCAACCAGGATCATTCAAAATGCAAAAAAAGAGTGACAGTTTGCATACCGGTGGATTTTTGCATGCTCTTTCATTTAAAAACAGGACACGCATGATCTGACAAAAGCTGCAGCTGCTGTCTTTTTTCAAAAAGTGGCCACCATGAAAAAAGAACTGCATTAGTGAATTAGAAGTATTTCAACATTGCCATTCACTGATGAGATGATTTAAACACTGCCTGGCACCTAAATTTAACTTAGCAAGAAGGAGCTTTCCCTTGGATAATTATTGCAGTGACTTGACTGGCAACAGGTTATTTAACATTAACTGATGCAACGAGCAGCTTCTCATTTCATAAACAACTATGTCAGAATAGAAGATGTTACTGTTTCAAAGGGGTCAAATTACTGGCCTTCATCATGCAACGACAATGACTAAGGTGATGCTTTAAATAATAAAACTAGGTTATTAAAAGCTGTAAGGAGAGGGGTGAACCATTATCTTCAAAGAAGAAATGTGATTGGAAAAAAAATCATGAACAATCATGAATGGACAGAAAGTAAACATTTGTCAAAATCAAATCATAAAAAAATCAACAGTAGAACTCACAGCTATGTTTAATAGTGAAAGCAAGGGCATTCCAAACGCACAATTTGAAGAGAAATCGGAGATTGCAACTAAAAAGCTGTGTAGCATTAGGAAAACCACTTACTATAGTTTCAAGTTTCACTTTTTATTGCCATATACAGATAACAATGGAACATCATTACTGGTAATGAAATTATTTTTGGATTCAAATCTGCATAATAAAAAAACAACAACAGAATAACAAATAACACTTAAGATTAAAAAGAATTTTAAAAAACCTTTAAAAGTTTAGTTGATAAACTGTGCAGTATTTACAGGTTGAGAAAGTGGTGTGTACATATATGCTTTACTTAAGCTATACATTATCCAACATATGTACAGTACAGTAATTAATATGTGGATGTGTGTACTTATGTACAGTATGACAACTAGCTGCATGATAATTTTGTTGAAGTGACTACAAGGTGTTTCAGTTTTCAGCAGTGCAGTAGCCTCACTCACAGTAAGGCTAATTGAAAAAAGGCTAGGGAGCCTAAAGATTGGACCCTGGAGCTATGGAAGAGGATCATGTGGTCCGATGAGTCCAGATTTACACTGTTCTGGAGTCACATGCACATCGGGGTAAGAAGAAGGGTGGATGAAGTGATGGACCCATCATGCCTAGTGCCTTCTGTACAAGCCTGTGGGGGCAGCGTTATGATTGTGGTTGCTTCAATTGTTCAGGTCAAGGTTCAGCGATGTTACAAAAATGAGGTCAGCTGACCTTACACTGAATGACCAGATTTTTCCATCAATGTGTTTTTTTTTTAATTCCCTGAAGCAGGGGCATATTCCAAGATGACAATGCCAGGATTCATTGGACTAAAATGGTGAAAGAGTGGTTCATAGAGCATTAGCCACTATTTTCACAGATATTTGGCAAACCACAGATTCCAGACCTTAACCCCACTGAGAATCTTTTGGCTGGGCTAGAGAAGACTTCACACAGGGGACTGACTCCCAAATCTTGGCAAAAATTTAATGCAAGTCTGGACAGAAATAAATGTTGTGATAAAAAGTGCCACGGTGAAGCCAGTCCAGCAAAAAAGAAATATTGTGTGACCTTTTTTTATTGGCCAGCCAGCATACTATAAGGCAGAAGTCTCTAAAACCTTACAAATAATGTATGTTTGAGATTAGTTTGAAAGATAAAATCCTCTAGTTTCTGAAACTGCATTTCTTATGAGGTTTAAACACAATCCCACCTGTGATCTGGTTAATGTTCGTGCATTTGATACCAGTACTGTGTCCCACCTGGCCAAATTACACAGGCAACTTTTATAAACGATACATACAAACTGCAAATTGAAAAAATGCTAACAAATTAATTATCTAACTGGTCACTGGAGCTGAGGATCCATCCACACTCAGATGGTCTTTGTCCTTCTGTGTCTGACTGACCATAAATGTGTCCTGCTTGGGTTGCAGCTCTCTGTGAGAATGCAAGGGTCCACTTGGGCCAGAGTGTAAATGTTACACCTACTTTAATGTGAAAGCAGGCTACTGACTTCCAGACAAAAAAGTATTCATAAGTGAAGTTGTTTCAACCTGTTTTCTTCACAGGTGACTAACTGTAAGTGGTGGAAACACCATTGCTGGGCTGAACAGACCAGCAAGCTGGCCAATCAACCAGCCCCATATTCTTTTTTACTGATCCTGGGCCATCAGTTATATCAAACCCTGATTCCTTGTTTCATGATCCCTAGGTTTGGTTTGAGTTTTTAATTCTCAGTTAGGCAGTTGTGCTTCTGATTTCGTTTTCTGTTTTGCATTTAAAGATTTGATTAATATTTTAATCTCCTCATTTGTTTTATGTTGACCTTGCTTCCCCAATATATTATTAAGCCTCTGGTTTCTGTTAGTTTATGATTTTTCAAGATTAGAGTTTAGTCCTTTGTACCGGTAGTTTGAGTGTTCTTCCTCTCTCTGTTTTATCCCTCTGTGTCTTCTCATCTTTTAATTTCATTCATGTTTCTGTTTCCTTGTTTAGATATGGTTGTTTATTTCCTGCACCTATGTATCTTCTCCCCAGCTGTATCCACTTTGGTAACTGTGTGTCTGTAAAGTCCAGTCTTTCCATCTGTGTCCCTTCCCTGTGTTTTTGAATTTTTGACTTCTGTTTATTACCCCTTTTGAACTTTGTACATGGACTTTTATCTGTCTCAATAAAGGTACACTTTTTGTTCACTTCTCTATGCTCTGAAGTTTACATTTGGGTCCAACTCTGCTGAAATCATGACTCTTTGTGCAGGAAATGTTGCACAAAATTATAGAAAAGGTATGTTGACAATGAGAGCAACCTCTAGAAGTTTTGCATCAAGTGTGATAATCAATAGAGGCAATCGTACCCATATCTCAACTTCTACATTAGCAGAAATGTACAATCCGACAAATAATTGACAGTGGTGTTTAGAGTCTTCGTTTGGTACAAAGTCCTTGTCTTGCAGGCCACATCTTATAGAAAATAGTCCTATATATTGATTTTTATTATTTACTTTTTGAGATGATGTCAGAGTGTAGCTCAAGTAGCTCAAGTCAAGGAGTAATCAATATTGTGATCAATATTGTGTTCACAAAATTGGAAAATGCACTTTTGTCCCTGACGTCTTCTTATCCAGCTGAATAAGATTACTGCTATCTGAACGGGGTTTCCTAATCCTTCAGTCATTGTACCCATTGTCGGGGACATGCTGTGGTAAGCAAACACTGATTAAATGATCATGGTGTTGTGTAGATTTTGAGCATATCTGGTGACCTCTGGGCCATCTGTGATACACTTAATCAAGGCAGATGTGAAGTGTTATTCCAGTTACACCGTTATTGCTTTCCAACACAGGGTGATTTGTGCTACAAATTTACCTTTCTTAATTAAACATGAACAGATGATGCTTGCTGTTGCAAATGTGCCATATCTTTTATATGCATGGGGTTGCCTTAAATGTTAAAAAAATTATTGCACTGATTTTAAAAGCAATTTAAACTACTGATCACACATAGGATACCAAACTGCTTTTTTTTAATTTGCAGTTCGATTGTTCAAGCCCTCTCCAAAGGCAATTTAATATGTCTGAAGGACAATGAAACATGAAAGAGCTCATTATTATGCTCATTTCCTGCTCCACATAGCTTAGCATGGTTCATAGTTCAAAATAAACCTTGTGTATCATATCTTGGGTCTTGATGCAGCCCATCAGTTCATCTGCTACCTAAAACAAGCTGTCTTAGCTTATCCAACTTTCATGTGATTTGTTGCCCTCACAAACAGAAGGTTTGAATAGCAGGTGGGAGGGGCTTCTGTACCTGAGATGAAAATTTTAAACTACTCACAAACAAAAAGTAATGAATATTTGGCTTTTGGGTGAAATTTATGGAAAATGTAATAAGTTCTTGCTGCAGCAGTATTATATCCTGAAAGTAGGGCTCTTAAGTAGAAGCATGCGATAGTGATTTCCTCATCTCAAACAATTTATTGAAACAAAAGCCAACAATAGTTGTGGGTATACCACAGCAAAAAATGTCAATGTCGCAATAATTTGTCATGCGCCCTTGACCATCAAATACAGCTTGACTTCTGTGACTCTTCCAGTCTCTCTGTATCTCTGCTGCAACCTGCTGATGACACTCTGTGACACTCTAAGTTCAGTGGCCACTTCCCTCTGAGAACATCCTGTTTGAAGCCTCGCAATGGCGAGGTACTGTTGATCAATTATTAGGTGTCATCTTGGTCTCATGATGTCAAAATGTGAAAGGCATGACGAAGAGGACTGTTTAAATACAAATTCTAATTGAACCAGATTAATTGGTCGATTAATGGATTAAACACCAGTTGTGAATTTTGCTGTTTAGCACCTTGTTAGAGAACAGCAAATTACGCAAAAAGTTCTGAAACACTGAACAGTTGGACATGTGCATTCAAAAGTGTAGAGAAGGTCAAATTAAGGTCACCTGTAAAGGTTATATTGCATTTTAGGTGCATCCTGAATAAATTGATATATTTATCAGACGTATCAGAAGTAACCAGTATATTCTTTATATCTGGTCTATACAATGAAATTGTACTGTAAATCCTCATCTATATTACAGCAAAATACTTAATAAATTGTCAATGCAGGGCCATGAAATTCTGTAAAGCTATTTATAGTTCCAAGAGGATAATTCTCACTTACTTTAGTGCTGCTTTTTAATTCACACCATGACGTTTTTTAAATGTTTAAATAATGAAATATCTCAATCTTTGGGACAAATTGTCCAAAAACTGGTAGAAACATTCATGATCCATTAAATTTAAAGATTCATAATTTCATTTTTGTAATGCTTAACACGCTGAATTGTTTTAATGAGACTCCACCCAAGATAAAAAGTATTAATTTGTCATCTCTACTTCCATTTCTATTTGTCTCTCTCCCATCCCTGAATGAGTGGGAGTCATCTCCAATCTCTTGTCAATATTCTGTGTTTTTCATCACACTCAGGAGAAAGAGAGACATAGACGGGGAATGAGAGAAAATGAAACTTCCAATCATTTCTCATTAGAACCAACCTTTCAGTGCAGCTCTATTAATGTATTTTTTCCAGAAGAACATTAATTGTATCTACTAGGAGACAATTAAACAAACTGATCAATTCAGATCGATTCCATCGCTCACACAAGGTCATGCTGATCTTGGTGGTAACTGAGTGATCCATGTAAGAGACGCCATGTTAATGTGGTAATGATATTTCCACTCAGGACCCAGTGGTGCCAGGCTCCATCTGCACCAGTTAGCCTCTAATTTTAGCCCCAGCGATCCAAGGGCAGCTGTGAGAGCAGAGTGCTATGGCTCATTTAGACACAGGCTTAATGGAGGAACATCTTTCTCTTGCACATGCGAAGTGTGATTCATCATGTGTGTCTATGCATGTACATAGGAAAAAATGGATGTGTATTCCAGAATGTCAAGAACAAAATGTCTATTGATGGCAAAAGCTTGCAAAAGGAATATAAGTAAGGTGATCATTAGGGTTTTTAAGACACTTTGAGTAGGAGTGTTTAAAGGGTCCCCTTTTTTAAAGAAAAATTGATAAATGCATGGGAAGCTTCAATCACGTTTATTTAAAAAAACAAAAACAACAACAAATAATCAGCGCCAGACTATTGACTCAGAAAGCTGGAGGATCCAGAGACAACATCATCATGGGGGTAATCATGTTGATTAAATTTTTATTAAATTAGCTTAAAACATCAAGAAATCTTACAGTTGTTCCCTGGCTTTTATTTGATTAGCTCCTCAAAAATTGTAAGATCTTTATAGCCTTATTACTAAGGCTGTTAGGCAGCACTTAAATGATTTCAAAGACATGCTGGTGTTCAGCAGCTATAATGCCTGCCCTTTTGACCTGGTTTAGCTTATTATCATTTGCTTATTGGACAAATAAAAATTATGACCTGGCGATGGTAAATTGTAATGAAGGCAATGACCAAAATTATGAGTGGGAAATATCCAGATTCATCCTCCAGGGAACCTGAATGTCTGTATCACATTTAATTATCCAGGAAACCCACAGAGCCACAAGGTTAATGTACCTAAAAGGTACTGATTCAGGCAGCAATAAATAAAAGCATATAAATCTGACAGTGAGGGGTAAGCTTAAAAAAGGGATGTATCTAAAGGCCACCCAGATGGAAAACATAGATAAAAGTAAGTAAATGCTTACACGAACAAAAGTATTGAGCCTCCTACAGTAGCTTTTATGACACTCCATTCTAAATCCGTAGGTAGTAATATGGATTTTGTCCTCCTTTTACTGCTACAACAGTTTCCACTCTTCTGGAAAGTCTTTTTACAAGATTTTGGAGTGTGCCTGTGGGATGTTTTGCCCATGCATCCACAAGAGCATTTGTTAGGACAAACACTGATGTTGGACGAGACGGCCTGGCACACAATCTCGGTTCTAGTTCATCCCAAAAGTAGTGGGGTTGAGGTCAGGACTCTGTGCGGGTCAATCAAGTTCTTCCACACCAAACTCATCCAACTATGCCTTTTTGGACCTTGGTTTGTGCTCTGAAGCGGTCAAGTGGTGTAGCCCAATACTTTTTGTCCATATGTTATATATTTTATTATACACCAATCAGGCTTAACATTATGACCACCTGCCTAATATTGTGCTGGTCCAACTTTGGTTGCCCAAACAGCCCTGACCCGCTGAGGCATTGACTACCAGTTTACCACCGTTCCTTCCTTGGACCACTTTTGATAGATACTGACCACTGCAGACTGGGAACACCCCACAAGGGCTGCAGTTTTGGAGATGCTCTGACCCAGTCATCTAGCCATCACAATTTAGCCCTTGTCAAACTCGCGCAAATCCTTTCACTTGCCCATTTTTCCTGCTTCTAACACATCAACTTTGAGGACAACCTGTTCTCTCATTTGTCTAATATATCTCACCCACTAACGGGCGCCATAATGACGCGATATTCAGTGTTATTCATTTCACCTGTCAGTGGTCATAATGTTATGCCTGGTCAGGGTAAGTCACTCAAAGTGTGGTAATTTTCTGCATTATTGTTTCATCCGTACTTATTTATATAACTATGTTGCATGGGGGAAAATGTGAAAGGGGCCACTTTCATGACTAAATGCTAGTATGAGACCTTAAGTCTTTTAACATGAATACATATAACATTTACTATTGAAGGGAAAGTTTCTACATTCCAGGCTGCAGTTAAGATTTTTAAAACACTGAGGTCATATGCAATTTAAATTCTTTATCATCATATCATCATCAAATCTCAGCATTTCAGTTTTACATGACAGCATGAAGGTCCACATGAGCTCAGTAACTGTCCCAAGGTCACCATCGTCCAAAAATAAATCACTGTCCTTTTCTGTCACAGCCCAATTCCTCTCATCTGCTTTTGCTCAACTCTCAGCATCTCTTGAATTTCCATCACACGTACACACACACAGTCACTCAATCAGAATTCAATAAGGGGTCACCTTTGCTTACCTGGTCTCCCGGGTGACGAGGAAGAAGCTGTCATCGGGGGCATCAATCCAATTGGGGCGCCTCTTGCGGATCATCACTCCACCCCTGGTGTTTCCACTGCTGCTGTTACGGCCGTTATGCTGTAAAAAAGATTTACGTTTTAATACAAAGCTACAGCTGTAAATAAATTGTAAAGCAAGAAAAAAAAAAATGAGACGCGTACCATGAGAGGTCCACCTGTTGTACCTGGGTTCTCTGGAAAAACAAATCCACAGCGGTGAGAGAAAGATGCAAAGTACACATGAGGGAATCTATCATTTGTGAATAGTATTGATTAGTTTTATTGCTTGACCTAGTTACAAGTGGTGCAACAAATGACTGTTTCAATTGCAGTAAAAATAGTGAAGTTACCAATAAAAAACAAAGTGTCAGACTGAAGTTGAATCATCCAAATTATCCAAATGACCCCCATCTGCTGATTCGTTTTCATTAGAATTAGTTGTCATTCTCTCCAACGAGCTAGTTTAGATAAGAAATGGCAGAAAAGGTTATCAACTCCGGATGTATTTCCACCAATTTGATTTTTATCAAGCAAAAGGGTGACAAAAACATTAGATATCAACACTGTTTGGTCCCCAGGATTAATTCACATTATCAGTAAATTAGTTAAAAAAGAAGAGGGGATGCATTTTCCAATTTTCTTTTGTGTGTGGGGGGGGCTTTAACAGAACAAGAAACAACTTTCTGCTTCTAGGCAGAATTAAGTTGAGCAAAACTGAAAATAATTACCGTTGTGGAATTAAATCAGATCTCTTTCTATGAATAATTTAGGTCTGTGCGTGTACCTGAGCGCCTGTCTGGGTCAGCCCTGCTGTGGTGATGATAGCTGCGTTTCCCCAGCATGCCATGAGGACCGTGTGGTAGAGAGGAGAGGAGGCGTCGAGGGGGAGGCGTCTGCAGGCCTGGGGTACGGTGGGAGCGAGGGGTGTGGGCTGCTGGACGTGACTCTGTAAAAGACACACTGGAGCTGCATGAAGTGGCTCCTATAGACTTTCTGATCCATTTCTACTTATATTTTATTGGGAGGCTCTTACAGCTCAAACACCAACTGTGTTCATTTACCTAGAAACTGCAGAACACTGGTCAGAGTGCTCCTTTGGGCGGCTCTGGTTTTGGGAAGGCGAGTCCCCTGTCCTTCGGACACCCTTAACATGTCTAAACAAACATACACACAAATTTGTCAGTCCCCTCTTCTCCCTCCATTTACTGTAAAAGCTCCTCACCAAGATCTATTTCTCTCTTTATGATATGAACATTAATGTCATATAGAGATGAAAATGGCCTCTTCTAGTGTAAATGAATGTGGAGAAAAACCACAAGATGCAGGCGTTGATGCAAAAGGAGCAAATGGCTGAGGTATTTATGCAATAACTTGCTTTCAGGGATGGCATAACCACTAAAAAAAGAAAATCTTCCTTCACATGCACATACAAATGTCAGTACATGCTTACATGCATAAATCCATATAGTAAATGCACATACATTAAAATATGAAGATGATATGACAGCAGGCACTGAAGGTGGAGTCCATGCTGAGAAGGGGAGGCAGGAGTGCCACTGTGCTTCCTCTGAGTGTGGTGGAATTGATGGACAGAGAACACGGACACATGAAGCACAAGGACTCGGAAAAGATGCTTTCAGGTGCGACTTTATTGGAGGTCTACGCTCACATCCACACAGCAATGAAAGAAAAGAGCAAAAA
>VUQH01087719.1:20214-34095 GCA_015106775.1 Etroplus canarensis
CCCTCAAAACCAAAAAAAAAAGAAAGAAAAAAGAAAAAAAAAAAAAAAGGTAGAAGATGAGATGAGAATATTGCAACAGTCGTTAGAGAATGAAGGATGAGGCGGCAAATTGAAGGCGAGAAAATGAGTCCTGTCCACAGGATATACGAGACAGGGCAGCTTCGTATGAATATTGCATGATTTGAAACACAGGAAATGAGCTGGCTGAATGGTATGGCAAAAAGGTCCATCCTAAGGGACCTCGTCTCCTTATGGGTGAGCCTGATCTACACAGGGCGATGCAGCCAGCAGCTACCCAAGTCTTCTCTTCACCCTCCTTTCAAGTTTCAGCAGTCCAAATCTGAAGCTCACAATCAATCCAGACAATTCATGTCATCTTTACACAAATGCAGACGTGACCAGGAGAAAAGGAAAAATGTGTGTGCAAAAAAGAAACAAATGGTTAAATTAAAAAAATGGAGATGGCAAACAAACCGAAGCTGAGGGTTCAGTATTTACAATGAACATTTATGGCCAAGAAACCTTGCTCAGTCATGACAGCAGCTTCACCAGGAGCGCCGTGCAAAATAGAGCTCTTCTTAATAAAATACATTTTCTGTACTGCTGACTTCAGCAAATTTACGGCTCAGACTAGGCTTCTATTGGATGCTGTTACAATCTAGCTGTTAATACCAAGAGCGACTTCAGTTAACATGTGTATGCAGGTGTGCTCATGTAGGATAGCCCTGTTTAACCACCAAATCTGTGTGTATAATTCTAACAATGGCATTCAGTTCAGTGACCCAGAATCATAACAAATAAAAGAATAAAAAAAATAAAAATACGAATGAAAAGATGATCAAAACTCATAGTTATGAGGACAGGCAGTCTTTATTGGAAACGGGGTGGGAGAATACAAAAACAAAATAATAATAACAATAATTATAATAAAAACAGAAAGAGACAGACGGGGGCAGAGGCGGGCAGAGATGTGGGGTTTGATGGCGGGGCAGTCAGGGTGAGGAGGGGTGGTGAGTGCGTGTGTTGGTGTGTGTTTCTGTATGCTGTATGTTGTCTGGAGATGTGTGCGTGCACGTCCATGTGGCAGAAGTTAGGAGGAATTGAAAGAGCTCTTACACTCTGCCTTTATGGCCCCACAGTTAATGGGGACAAAGGGCCGGCGCGCAGCACGGCGCAGCTTGATGATGTCACGGCACATGTGCCGGGCCAGCTTGGTGAGGCGGGTGGCCTGCAGCAGGAAAGCCTGCTTGGTCTTCATGGAGGATTTGGGGCTGTTGCTGTTTCGCATCGGCACCATGTGGTTGGATTGGCGAGGAGCGTGACCCCTTGAGCGAGACTCCTGAGATAAAAGGAGGGACAAAGAGGGAAGAAAAGCAGAAAATTAAATCAGTTGAACGGCTGACAGAATATCAAAAAAATTTTACTTTACAGAGGCCCAAAGTCCTGCTTTAATACCAAGCGACTGGTTGTTCAACAAATCCAGTGGTTCTCAAACTGCTGAGCTGAAGCCCTGCAGAGGGTCTATGGCCCACCAGGGGAAAATGTACAAGTTAAAGCTGAATGATTACGATTCTTGCAGGGAAAATAAACAGCTCAGCTTCATTTATATAACAGCTTTCTTGCATATGGTCATTTGAAAAAGAAATTTTTCACAGGAGTCTGTGCAGCAAAACTAAGTACAACCCAAGATTTAGTAGCTTTCAGAATCACCTTTAGCAGAAGTATCTTTAAGTAACTGTTTCTGTGCGACTATCAGTCTTTCACATTGTGGAGGAATTTTACAGTGTTGCTCCAGTTCATTGACATTTACAGACATTCATTATACACAGCTCTCTTAAGGTCCCACCACAGCATTTCAGTTAGGTTGAGGTCTGGACTTTGGTTGCTAAGCTTTAGCTGTCAGACAGATGGCCTCACATTTGACTAGAGAATACTTTGGCATACAGAGGAGTTCAAGGCTGACCCAATGACTGCAAGGTGCCCAGGTTTTGTGGCTGCAAAACAAGCTTGAATTGTCACATTTTCACTGCCACGCAAGACAACTGGTATAAACTGTTTATGCTGGTGATCATAGCTCTGTGCATTATGGCCAAACATCTCCATTTTTGTCTCGTCTGTCCAAAGAACATTGCACTAGAAGTCTTCTGGTGTGTTCAGATGCAACTTGGCAAACTTAGGCCATGCTGTCTGAAGAGCACATTCTCTTCAGATAAAAGAGGCTTTCTCCAGGCAACCCTTTCAAACAAACCATACTTGTTAAAGTCTTTTTTTAAATGTACTGTCATTAACTTTTAACATTACCACACTGAGACCTGTAGAGCCTGAGATGTAGGGTTTTAGGCATTTTGTCTGAGCACTGCAGGCTCTGACCTTAGGGTCATTTTGCTGGAACATCCACTCCAGGGAGACTGTGACACCTGAATGCTCCAGACCAGCAAACAGCCAAAACTTCTGCACTTGGCTGATTTTTATTGCTCTGCACTCCTATGTAAGCAGTATGGGTGCACTTAGTTTTTCACAGGACTGCACAAAGTCCTGTGAAAACTTGCATTTTCACATGGCTGTGTGCGAGGTCCAAAGTGTGGCACTTAGGCAAAAAAAGAGAGTCAATCTTGCAAAATTTAAAGCAAGAATGAGGCAGTAATATGTAAAAAGTTAGAAATACCAAGCAAAAAATGTTGAAAATAAAGTCAGTTTAAGGAAAAATTAATAATAAAATTAAACTACACCAACATTAAAGAGTCACGGGCTGTTTTAAAGGCTTTAAAAAAATCTTCGAATACAAAAGCATTCAAATTTCACATTTTGTTTTTAATTATCCGAACATATATTATGATAGAAATAAAAAAATATTAGTGTACAGAATTCACTAAAACTACTCAGTCCATTAATAACTCCACCGTGGCACAGGTTTTAATGTTCAGCTGTGGCTGAAGCCGTTTTTGAGGTGAGTCTAATTCACTCAGCAGTCACTGTGGAGGCTGCAGTTTGTGGTGCTGTTGAGCTGTATTGTGTAATACAGTGAGGTGATTCTAATCATTCGTCCACTCCGTTTACGCCAGAGGATAATTACAGCCTCCAAAACGGCCATAAAGTTGGATCAGCACCCTTGTGAAAACAGTTTAGATAAAAACAGAGCATTACAACCTTCATGAGGGGAGGATTTATTGCAGGGCTATTGCATTAGATAACTGGCAGTCAAACATGTGTTGTGGTACAGATGCTAGTGGACAGAACCAGATATATTTGTTCATAGGAGGACTGACATTAATAAAAGCTGTAATACAGTTTCCATCAGTCACTTTCTTGACCTATTATTATTTTTACATGAACGTATTTTTGCAAATATTTGGTTTCTGCATCCATGAAATTTACATCAAGATGGCAAAAACAGTAAACTGCTGGATGCCTCATTGTCTCATAATGCATTTTTACTGCAGTACAATCAGCTACCTCTCCAGTGAGTGAGTCATTATGCAGCTGGACTCCAACTCCACCGTCCCAGACTGCAGCTAGGAGTGATACCCTTGTTCTGCTCTGCACCAGCAGTGAGTTCGCAACAGAGGCACATGAACAAGTTCTCGACCTGGTTCACAAAGTATCTTTAGAGCAGAATCAAGACTGCCATCACCTGCAGCTTCAGCACATGACAGTGAAGAGGGAGAACATCTTTACCACAGGATGAGACTGTCTTTTGGGGCCGCCTCAGCAACCTGGCCACTGAGCCAGCTGGTGAGGAGAACACTAGACAAGCAAGGTCAGAGCTTCCTAGTTTGTAATGACTGAACTTTAAAAATCAAAGTGATAGGTTTGCCCTCAAGTAAACTCATTGTCAATCATAGCATTCTCTTTGCCAGGTAAAAAAAATTAACAAGAGCTCAAACTGAGTCAAGTCAATAAGTCAAGTTTTACATACCTGTGTTGCCCTTGTAAGTTTGAAAAATAGGGCATCACAGACACATTTTTACGATTTTTTTGTTAAAAAGGCTTTACTTTTTGTAACCCTTCAAAAAGTTGAGTATATGTAACATTCAAATATATTTTGAGGACCTGTAGAGACACTGATTTTGTCACATTCGATCTTTTCTGTGCCCTTCTACTGAGCTTACATTGCTTGCTGGGCTGGGTGAGGTCCTCTCCTCTGGACCCTCAGCTCTGCTTGGCATCTTCAGACCACCGTACTTCTTCCAGTACATCCAGCAGGAGACGCACAGACGGCACTGCATGTTTGGAGGCCCCCACGAGTACCACTGGGCAGACTGCATAGCTGTTAATGTACAAAATGCATTAATGCTTGTTAGAGAGATTCGAGGTCTCAAGACACTCAGAATATTGATGTCCATCTTTCACTGCATGATTTTATCCATATTCATACTCCACAAGAAGTCATACTGCATGCATGATATTGACTCAAAGTGCCCAACAAACATCTTAGTCGTAAGTCGCAGATAAAAGCCAATGTGAGTAGATAAAAGGATTGGGTAGCATTTAGATTTTGATCATTTTGATTAATACATTTTACCATTTATCACTCCCTTCCATCATATCTTCCAGTTTTCAGCATGAATTAATGAAAAGCGACAATATGAAATGAGCAAAGATATCATCAGTTGTCATTATTTTCTATGTTTCAGATCTGATTTTAGTCAAGAAGGGCATTCAACATAAAATTTTCGCCAAGAGATTTTATGCCAGATGCCCTTCCTGACATGACCCTCCCACATATCCAGGATCTGGACCAGCACTAGGGAGTACACTGGCTTGTAACCACTGGAGATGGGCTTGTGTTTTCTCCAGTTGCGAACAATGGACTTTTCAGGAGTAAGGCGAATGTGTAAACCACTACACTATTGAGGACAACAGGGTGCCAAACATAATCGTCAGAGACTGAAACCTAATATTTTAAGTGGAATTCACGCTCCTGCATCAAATCTATGCCATAGGTACACTAATCTTTTCTGAAATCCTATGCCGTAACATGCAACTCCCAAGAAATAACTACATGTTGCATCAAAGCAGCCCGCAATGACTGCGATTGACCCATTCTGTACCACTGTTTCCTACAAAGAATTTCCGGCTACATCTTACTCAACCATCTTTTGACTTGACTGGATGAGAATGAATCAAATCGAAGAGAGAAACTCCACCACTAACAAGTGTTTTGGCAGCAAAATTGCAGAGCATCAAAGGCAGGGACGCACAAGAATAACCCCGTCAACAGCATTGGTAGCATCTGCATAGAGTCACTGTATAAGTATAAATCACACATTAGCCAGCTAGAGGCATTTAATTAGCATTTGTTGGTGCTCTGGGTTGCATTTTGTGTTCCAACTGTTGTCTGCTTTTGATGGATGTGGGTTGAAAATGACACATTGCACTCGGTCTCACAAAAGTTTCAATTCAGTTCTCCCAATTTCATAGTAAGCCAAATGACAGGAGATATTGATTAGAAGGTTTAAATGGCTGTTAAGCAGATAAGCAGTGACTTAAAATAAAAGGAAAGCATTTCTTCTAGAGCCTAAAGAACTCAAATGTCAGCTGTCTAACGCTTTATAAGTTCCCCATTGATTTCTGATTGACTTATGTTCACTGCCCTCACTATTTAATTTCACACTTGCCCTGCCTAATCACATGCTCACGCACACAAACAAAACTCACTGTAGCAGCTCTCGCAGGCTCTGCCCCCGCCTGCTGCATGATAGGCCCCTGGGCCCGCTCCATTCACTGTCGCCATCTTGCCATTGGTCATCGAGATCTGGTTGGGGTTGGGTTTGTTACTGTCAGAGAAAGGAAGAGATTGTTTAGGAAGCAGAATGACAGCAGTAGTTTAAATTAAAATAAAGTGATAATGATCATCTTTCCACCACAAGTAGACTGATAACAGACATGGAAATACAAAATAAAGAGACTTACTATGTAGGAATATAAACCTGCTTCAACTTGCTTTCTGCCTCTGCTGCCTTCAGTCTCTTCTGCTCACAGAGAAACACAGTAGATTTTGTCATCAACAGCAAAATAGAAACAACTGCTGTTTTTATCAAGCATTCACTTAAAATCTTTCATCAGAGTCAGCCCTGCAGCCTGGAAGCTGCATTACAGATGATTCAAACTGCCACTGTATTTCAAAAGGAGCTGTTCTACATATGACCAATTGAGAAATTCTTAGAAGGTAAAGTTTACCTCTTCATCAGACTGGTGTTCTGGGAAACCAGTTTACATTTTCATGACATATTTGGTCGATCTTCTCAACCAGGGTGACCCTGAAGCTACACTTTTGCTTCTTTGACAACATTTTCTGCAACAAAAATTTGCCTACTTTACTGGGAACTATGCCTTTTGTTAAACAAATAAGGTAGCTTCTATCAAGAAACGTGGGCTTAAAGACTGCTTTTTAGGCAAGGGAGGAGCAAGGAAGGCTGCAACTGATTAAACGTAACACAAGACAACATTTTTAAGTGACACTCATAGCCTGTCACTGCAGAATTATGTGGAGGTGTAAAACTAAATTTGGAGTATCCTAACCCCTGACCAATGAATCATTACAATAAAAAGGCATATGTACTAAATGCAGAATCTAAAGGAGAAATGTTTTACTTTGTCAATGCAGAAAGAATCAGACATTTTAGGAAGAGGTAAGACCAGCAGGTGACAAAATTATTTTAAAAGAAATTCCATTTCTAGCCAATTCTACTTGTTGTATATCCTGAAGGACACAGTTTTAATAAAAATGAAGAAACTATTACTTTTTATGGTTAAAAAAGTTTTTAATCCCCAAACAGTTTCAAATACTTGGTTTGCAGGCCGTTTTTGAACCATTTTTTATTTTTATTTATTATTTGTATATAACCATTTTTTTCTTATTTCACAGAAAGGAAATCGCAATAATTCTTGAGAACCATGCAGCTTTTAAAATTGATTAAAGGGGTTTTGTGCAATTGTAAACTTTTCTTTGCTTGACCATTTTTTCCCTGAAAAAGAATTCTGAAGGTGTGGAATACCTTGGGTTTGTTTCAGCTGTTTTTTTCTTGCTCATTTTGCAATTATTGTTTCAAATAAGCATTCTTGAAAAGACAAACCAAATCATTAATGATGTACAGTACTACGCCAAGACTTCTGCACAGTACTGTAGCAGCTTATGCAGCTCATAAGCATCAAAATTCATAGTTTAGTGTTTGATCACAGAGGGGCACATGCTAACACTCAGTTTGTGAATATTACAATCCAGACCTTCTCAGGATACTCTCAGAAGTAGCAATTTTGGAAAAATGGAAAAGTGCCTGTAAAATGACAAATGTGACATTGAGCATAATTTGGGTGAAACCCCATTACAAAAGTTGATCACTGCGTGCAAGTTTCACTAACGTAACCACCAACCTATACTATCGAAGGAGTAGCAATTTTTGTGAATTGTGGATGGACACACCTCCAGGGCAGGGAGTACCCCTAAAAATGATTTACGCCTTGAGAAAAAAGTGCCTTGCAGTGACCAAATTAAACTGAAATAATGGATAAGTTAAAAGAAAGTAAGATATGTAAACAAAAGACATATTTTATACCCAAAGGTATGACAAAATCATCATAAATGAACTTTAAAGACATACTCAGTCAATTGCTTTTTAGTAGGGACCTTGCAGGTATCATGTGGAGTTTTCGCCCTTTAATAGTGCAGAGTAGTTTTTATTAGAGTCCTGGTTTGGTTTATTTTTTTGTGAATGTAAAAAATAAATAAAAACCAATTACTATCAAATGGATGCAAACAGAAACACCACTTAAACACAGACTGTCCACAGCAGAAAGCTCACATCTTTTAGTGTTCTCACCTGTTGCACATATCTGTCTGTAGTCTTCCACATGTAGTAATACTCTATGATGCTGGTCAGAGACTTCCACGGCAGCTTCACCAGCAAAGACAGGCGAGTGAGGGTAGAGAAAGAGAGACACACACAGAGCAAATTAATGATATTAATATCTCATGTTCTTGCCACCCGAGTGTGAAGTCTTCATGTATATTCATGAGCCAGAGGCATCGTGACCACAGAGGCTGAGAGTTGCTGGCTTTGCTTGGTTCTGGCCTCAGCCGAAAACACACATTTAATAGGTATTCACGAGCACCTGGTTCCACTGCATACACCCATATCCTGGCTCTACTGTACAATAGAGGTAGATGGTGGGAAGGAGAGTTCAAAAGAATCAAATAGTCATATCCCACCCCCACAGGTTTGAAAGGCGCTAAAATTGGTGATTTTGTCCTTCACAGAACAGCAGCTTCAATTTATGCAGATTACAATGGATTTCCATTGTGACAGATTTTCAGTGATGAGGAAGAAAACGTCTTTAGAAACTTCTCACATCTCTCCAGCCCCAAAGGCAGACTTTTCAACTGCCCACTGGTATGCTATTTGAGCTTAAAAAGGAATAGATTTCACCACATGAAGACATCAGACTGCACAATGAGCATTCTATCACAGTTATGTGTAACAAACATAATGAAACACTAAATAAACTCAAAATATCTGAAATGTGTAACAATGTATATTTATGAAAACCCATTTATGCATCACTAAAGCAGTTTTCTGACAGATGGCGGGGTAAAAGTGCATAACACTTACAAAGTCTTGTCGGATGTCATTGAAGTCTTTTCCATATTTCTCTAACGCCTCTTCAAACATGGCAGCTTCTGAGGCGCTCCACTCCTCCATCTCATCCCGGCAGAGCACCGGGCCACCCGCTGGAACCAGTACACTCAGTGCACTGGACAGGTCATAATTATGACGATGCAGAGTGTCCATCGCATGGAACTGCAATCAATACACAAAGAACAGGGATTACAAATCCATCAATTAATCCCTTATGAGGTGCTGCAGGACTTGATTGCGTGCATTTGTGTTCCACTCACCAGTGTGATATCTCGCGAGGCTGCAGCTGCACTCATGTGAAGGCTCGGCTGTCTAACAGAGCTGCTGCAGTCCAACGCTCGGGCAAAAGTCCCAACCGCCCTAAAAATTTCCCCACAAACAGTAAATACAGGCCGCATATATGTATAGTTTACTGCATGGTCTTGCATACTAATGTGTAGCACATGTTTGCAGTTTGCAAATTAAACACACACAGCTTCACAGCTCTAAATATGCACAGGGCAATGGGGAACAAAAGAAATGGCAAACGCACAAGTCGTTCATTATCCACAGTAGACAGTTATTTATTATTAACAACAAATGATTTAAATCCTTGCTTGATTTATTTTTAATTCATTTTCATTGCTTTCCTGTAAACGAAAACTGTGATAAATTCACATACTGAATGAATAAAAATGAAAATAATCAGCCACACTTATGAGCTATGCATTTATTACATTATCACAAACACAAATATTTTAGCCTATCCTTCACTGCACCAGCGGCTATAAAATACCAAAACTAAGAATTATTCCATCTGTTAAAAGTGTGTATCCAGTGGGTTTAATCAGGAGGTTGTTGAGTTAAACATCAAAGTGACCTACCGTGCCACCACTAAGAATTGGTCTATCTGTTTGTTGGTGAGCGGGCACTCTGGATCCCACAGTTTCTCTTCTAGTTTGGACTGGTCTCTGTCATCTGCCTCACCTGCAAAACAGAGGCAACATCTTACAGCTAGCATGGGAACATAATGGATTTAAGTTCATAATTATAAACCAATTGCATTGCCTAGTTAATGTTTTAAGCTATCATACACAGTAAGAAAGCTACAATTTTTTTTTTTAATCTGTCATGTACCCTCTTGTAGCATTTCAGGTACATCTGCCTGAAAGCGCGGTCCCACTCTAATCTCTCCTTTGTCGGCCAACAGGGTCTTCTGTGTCGGGTCATACACCAGCGAGTAGAAGAAGCTATCCTAAAGAAAACACCACATCAGTTAATTATGAAGTTCACTGATATTGGCAAGAAACAGTGTTGGTATACCTAGGATCTCCAGGTGTTATAACAAACAAGATATTCTATATGGACAAAAGTACTGGGCTCGACATTTAATACTGAATTTAAGTGTTTCATTTAGACCAGTTGCAACAGGTCAGTTTGTGAAATGTCTTCCCTCCTAGATATTCTGCAATCCACTCTAGGTGGTACTCTTGCAAGTGTTTGGGAAACACAGTAACTCAGCCACCAAGTAGCAAATCACATTAAGTTATAGAGCAGGATTGCAAAGTGCATAAACAGTCACCAACACTCTGCTGACTCAATAACTGCAGAGTTCCAAACATCCTCTGGTATTAACATCAGAACAAAAATGGGAGCTTCATGGTAGCTGCATGGGTTGGGTAAGGCCTTTTTCTATTCCAGCATGAATGTACCCCAGTACACAAAGCAAGGTCCATAAAGGCATGGTTGGATGACTGACGAAAAACTTGCCTGGCTCGCACAGAATCCTGACCTTAACCCCACTGAACACCTTTAGAATGAACTAGAACCAAGATTGTGCAAGCCAGACCCTCTCATCAAGTAATGGGCAAAAACTACCTAGACACTCTCCAAAATCTTGTAAAAAGCCTTCCCAGAAGAGTGAAAGTTGTTATAGCTGCAAAGTGGGACCAACTCCATATTAATGCCTATGGATTTAGAATGGGAAGTCATAAAAGCTCCTGTTGGTAGAATGTGTAGCTGGCCCAATAATTTTGCCCAAAGAGTTTTAAGAAGATACAGTAATCAACCAATGAACTGACAGGAAAACCAAAACAACACGTGACAAAGGTAAGTTAAAGACAAGTCTTTACTGCAGTAGTTCACACCCCACAGTTTTTAGAGATTGTTAATAAAAATGGACCCAAGTCACTGGTTCCCCTGTTTTACAGCAAGTGCAGCAAAAGCTTCTCATTAAGTGTTAATCCATCTAAATTCTTTGCAATGACAGTTTTGTCTATCCACTACCAGATAAGATATACACACTGTAGATTCTTTATGCAGTCCCTAACTTCCCTCTCCCAAACAGCACCCCATCTGTATTCCTGGACCTACTGATTTAAAAAGTATGCACTACATTTTCCTCTCCTGCCATACAAAACACATTTTTTAGCAGAGTGAACCAGTACTGAACCTGCCTCCATGTAGCAAATGCAACTTGTGCATGTAACATTGCAGGTACAGGATGAGAGTGTGACAAGCTGCAGGCAAGTGGTGTAGGGCAGAGGGAGGCACTCATTTGGATATTCATAGACCTTCACACACTAAATAAGGCAAATATGTAGAGGTACATCTAAAACATTTAAGGCATGAAGGGAGTATTTATTTATAATTAAACACATTTCTAAATGTGTGAGTTTTTTAAGGGGTTTAACAACTGCCAAGCAAGGGACTCTAAAAACCTGCTCACAGTTTTATATTATGGGCTACTTAGTTTTGATCGATGGGGAAAAACTGAAAGGGTCTGAATACCTTCTGAAGCAACTGCATTAAAAAAGCATGTAAATTACAACGGGACCTTCTATGGTACAGCTTGTGATAACAAAAACAAACAAACAAAAAACCAAAAAAAACACATCAAATTTCTTTTTCCTCTCAGGCTTACCTCTTTGTCAAGGTATGAAAGGACGGCTTCAGTCTCATTCAATAATGCGACACTGCACTTCCCCCTAATGCAGGGAGAGAGAGAAAGAGAGAGAGGGTAGCACGGACTATGTAAAACAGACAAAGGAAGTGAGCAGTGCGTGATGGATGTTTTCATGGCTGAATGAGTGACTATCCATGGGCACTGCCTTTTGACAAGCTGTATGGTCCATTTTGTTTATCACTGTACCTGATGTGTGTTGCAGGTAGACTCTCGTACTGCCGGGAAAGGAAGAGCTCTCTGTGGCGGAGCTGATGTTTTTGTTTTTCTGTTAGCTCTGTCTCTGTTGGGCTCTCCTTCTCCTCCTCCAACTCCTCTGCAAAGGAAAACACAGACAGTAAAATTACATTTTATAAGACACGCTTTTGTCAATCAATCACAGAAACAAAAAAAGAGAAATGAAAAGATGGTAGCAGCTTACTTGTGGCTGATAAATCTCTCAAAAATCCAGATTCTTGCATTTTCCATTTCAATTTTCCATTTCATAACAGTACTGTCGACAAACAGGGTTTTAAAAGTGCTTGAGTGCTCTGTGATCAAAAACTAGCCACGTCCACTAAAAAGACCCCAGCTATTCTGCTCAGGACCACGACTAGAAATGTAATTTTTAAGTGTTCATGCATAAATACTGGATTAAATAATTTTCTGTAACCAAGTCAGCAAATAATACTGGGCAGTATTCAGTCAAATCAAGTCACTTATAAACAGTGCAGGAAGACACTGCAATATTACAAGTTAAATTTCAGTACACTAGAACTAGGGCAGTGGCACATCCACGTCAGGGAGTCCTACTAAAATGTAATTTCTCATTGTAGCCGTGAATGTGTCATTTTAAAAAAAGTTGCAAAATTATTTTTATGTATTTAAGAGTACGGGGGAATGATTTCGGCAGTTTATAAAGTGTATGGACTGAACATTTCCGAGGCACTAATTGTGAAAAAGGAAACGGTCACAAGCTGTGTTGAAATTAAAAGTGACATTTTTGGATTTGTTGAGCGCCACCTGCAATGTGTTTGGGAACAGCAGCAGTCGCTTTGGTTGATTCATTAAAACCTATACTATCAATCAAATGCCAATGCCAAAACCCTGAAAACGTAAAAGCATTGTTTGTTCTACCATAAATACTAGAGGTACTGGGCAATGACAACATCATGTGGGTGACCAGCAGCAGTAAAAGCAGCTGCACCATCAGCAGTGTTTGGCATTTCAATGGTTAATGTTACATTAACAATTTTTTTCCAAGATGTAAATCCACTGAAAATATATTTATTGTTTTTTTGTTTTTTTTTAATAAATTACCACATCAAGTATCTGTTGTAGAAAAACTCTATATAACATTTGCAAAGACCAATGTTATTTTGTGTAGGTAGATCATGATGTCAGTTTAGTAGGTAGGTACTTCAGCTGCTCCCTTTTCCTCAACGGGTTGCCACAGCAGATGAATCTCAATATTAGCTGGCACAGATTTTACGCTAGACGCCCTTTGTGACGCAACTCTCCCATTTATTTGGCCTTGGGACTCGCATTAGGAGTACACTGGCTTATGACACACAAGGTTAAGTGTGTCTGCTCCTGGACCTGTCACATGTGAGGCAAATGTGAACCACTAGACTATGGAGAACTTTCATGATGCGAGTTAAGAGATACTCATAAAAATAAGTTTGTGTGATTAAGTTCTTAATACTGAATTTGGTGTCAAGAATTATAAATGTTTAATGGCACTAGTATAAACTAACAAAATTGGATGAAATCTACCAGTGGTTAGATATCACTGAAAACAAGGTGGGTGTGGAAGAATCTAATGTTTTGGTATAAATGACCCTTTAACTCCCCTGCAGCAACTCCCAGAGCTGCTGTTTGTACCGATGCAAATTTTGCTTTCAAATCTCCAGGATAACTGCACAAAGAGAAGGAATTCTGTTTGCTGAAATTCTCCCCCAAAAATTTTAAACATTTACACACTGGGTGACTTTAGCAGTCTTACTAGTTTGCTGTAGAATTAATAAACTTGGATAGGACATCAAGTTTGATACATGTAGACTACACATTGACATTATGTACTGAACTGAGGCCAAGGCACACAGCTGTTATTACATTCTTTATTCTTTTACTGCTGCACTCCCTTGGCTCGACTATGATAACAGCTGGAGGACACACCGTACAAAAAGGCTTGTGTTATCACTACTAAACTAGCCTTTCTTCTTTGTTTGAGATGCAAACAAAATGTATTCTTGCATATCTTGTGCTTGTCTGTTTTTGTTTGTTTTTTTTGTTTTTTTTGGGGGGGGGGGGGGGTCTTAAAGT
>VUQH01087720.1:0-11119 GCA_015106775.1 Etroplus canarensis
CACCTCCCACTCAGACACCAGCAAGGTGGAGGTGGGGTACTGGTATGGGCTGGAATTATTAAAGATGAGCCTGTTGGACCTTTTCAGGTTGAAGATGGACTCAAAGTTAACTCCCAAACCTGCTGCCAGTTTTTAGAAGACACTGTCTTCACACAGTGGTCCAGGAAAAAGTCTGCATCTTTCAAGAAGACCATGATGTTTCTGCAGGACAATGCTCCATCTCATGCATCAAAGTCCTCCACTGCGTGGCTAGCCAGTAAAGACCTTAAAGATGAAAGAATATTGACATGGCCCCCTTCCTCACCTGACCTAAACCCTGTTGAGAACTTGTGGGTCCTTCTTAAACGTGAGATGTTCAGTGAAGGAAACAGTCCACCTCTCTGAACAGAGTCTGGGAGGCTGTGGTTGCTGCTGGTCAACAGATCAACAAACTGACTCCATGGATGGAAGACGCACAACTACACACAGTGTAACTGTCTGGGTATGCTGAGGGGAAATTCTGCCCAACGTCTGACCTGCTGAAACAGAGACGAGCAGATCTGTGTTGGTTTCTGTCTTTACCTTAAGGTGTAAAGAATTTTCCCGTCGTTCCATATCCTGAGCAGCTGGTTGGGCATCGTGATCCAGTGGGAGTCTGCGTTCTTGGAGTTTCTGAAGATGGTGTCGGGCAGCCAAATAAGTCCAACCATGTTGCTGTTCAGAGTCAGTATTTTCATAGTGCTGTTGTATCTGAGGCGGCTGTCGGTCCACGTCTGGGCAAAGATGATGTCAATTTGGTACTCCTAAAAAAAAAAACAAAAAAAAACAAAAAACCATGTCAGATTATTTAATGCCACTCATTAAAAAAATTAATATGCATGCTGTTCTGTGGCCAGGGAGAGGAAAAGGAGCAACATCACCTGCTGCTCAGGGGTATTGATTTTCTCTTTGTAAATGATGGAGACTAAGAGCACTATATGTGTCAGAAACGCATCACTCTGTCATTCCTCACTTTCCCCAGCAGGAGCATCTATCATTTTACATGCCTGCTGAGCCAGCCTGGCACCTCTCAGTGGGCAGCTTCGCCCGCCGCTGGCCTGCAGCCTCTCCAAGGCTGCCACTGTTTGAACATTCTGTTTTTGATGGAAACTATAATTTATTTCTGCTGAAGTGAAACATTAAACAATGAACTCTGTTCAGCTTCAGCCCCTCAGGCTGGAAATCGGACAGCTGACGGCACACCTGTGACATTTCACAACAAGTTGATCAAATCACTCCAACTGTGGACTTCACCTGTCCACTGAAACCCCTGAGGACACTCATCTTTTAACTGTGATAATTTATCCTGATTAGTTAGTTGTAGATTTGCAGATGTTGCAGTCGTATAGTGTTTTATCTAAAACAATGCCCAAGTAAGGGCAGTAAAGGAAAATTTGCCGCTTTGTTCAGGATGTTGTCAATAAATAACCACGTCACTTTTTCCTTACATCAGCTGCACATAAAATGTGATCTAATCAAGCAAACAACTGCCCCATTAACTGTTTTCAGAAGATCCAATTTATGCTTACAGTCACGTGAAACAAAAGTCCACCCCCTGATCCAGCAGCTTGAAGAACCTCCTGTTGCAGCAATAAGTTGCCAATAAGTTTCCTGTACAACTTTATCAGTTTCTCACATGGGAGTGGAGGAATTTTACAGTTTTGTTTCAGTTCATTTCTGTATGCAGAGGTCCCGTAAGGTCCTGTGAGCTTCTGTTAGGCTGAGGTCTGGACCTTGACTGGGCCATTGCAGCACCTTGATTCTTTTCTTTTTCAGCCATTTTGTTGGAGATCATTGTTCTGTTGCATGAGCCAGTTTGGACCAAGCTTTAGCTGTGGGACAGATGTCTTCACATTGACTCTAAAATACTTTAGTATACAGAGGGGTCCATGGTGGACTCAATGACTGCAAGGTGCCCAGGTCCTGTGGCTGCAAAACAAGCCCAAATCATCATCATCATCATCCTTCCACCACCGTGCTGACAGTTGCTATGAGGTGTTTGGTGCTGTCCATTATTGTCCAACATGTCCACTTTGGTCTGGTCTGTCCAAAGGACATTGTTCCACAAGTCTTGGGCTTTGTTCAGCAAACCTGAGCTGTGCTGCCATGTTCTTTTTAGAGAGAAGAGACTTTCTCCTGCAACCCTCCCAAACAAGCCATATTGTTCAGTCTTTTTCTTACTGTCCTGTCATGAACTTTAACCTTTAACCTTTAACCTGCTAACTGAGATGTAGCTCTTGGGTTTGTTGCAGCTCCTTTGAGCACTGGATGGTCTGGCTGAATTTGCTGGGACGTCCAATCTTGGAAAGATTGTAGCACCTGAACGCTCCACAGCAACAAACAAAAAGCTTTTTATATTTTTCTCAGCAGTCCTGTCATGACCTTTAACCTGCTACCTGGGACGTCCACTCCTGTGAAGATGGTGGCGTTGTGTTAACACACCCCTGAATGCTCCAGAGCAGCAGCTTTTATAGAGGAGCTCACACTGATGATGAGCAGATAATCAAGGTCATTATGTAATTTATTACAATTTAAGCGATTTCCCTCCAGGGATTAATAAAGTATTCTGATTTGATAGGTACCACTTCCCCACAGTGAATTTCTCCACTGTGAGATCAATAAAGTTCTATTCTATTCTATTCTATTCTTAATTCCTACTGAGGCAGCGAGGGCGGACATCACTGTATACACATACCTTTAGGCAATGATGCAAATAAGGTGCACGTTGAGACGCTCTACCTTACAAACTATGCAGGTGAGCGTGATTAGTCAGTATAACGAGGACACTGTTGAGCTCATTCCGGCTCACAAAGCCAAATCTCTGCTCAGCAACAGTGGAGTTCTTACGGTCCTCTTCGGTGGTAACAATACCACCAAAGAAGTGGAGTATAATGACATGAATGATAGCTCGCCCTCCTCCAGCAACCTACATCTTTTTATTCTGCTGCCACCGCCTGAGAAGCATTTGACCTTTTACCCGGTCTCTGCGCCACTTTGAATCGCTCGCCAATTAGACAGAAGTCCATAATCAAGAGAGCCGCCGGGTGCTCATGACCTTTAATTGTGCGGCACTCCGGGGATTTAAAAAAACGAAACAACATCCAGAACTAATGACCAGTGAACGGAAAGAGCCGTGGCTCAAACAATCAGACTTGATACGAGCCGAGTCACATCTGGAAACGGCAGGTCGCAGATGAAGGGAGCGAGGTAACTCCTACACGACTCATCAACATGCCTAGCTTTGGAGCTCCTCGTATAATTTCACATTAGAAGGTCATTTCAGCGATGCTGAAGGAGGATCGATCACGCTTCCCCTCCCTGCTGCTCGCAGCTGCTTCCAGTCATTACAGCAGGTGTTGCTGAGAAGAAAATGGGTCTTTCACCTCGAACGCCTTGAAGGAGCGGCTATATTAAGGCTGCTGATGTCGAGGTACTGTACGCACTCGCAGTAAATTTAAAGGTGCTGCTGTACAGTACAAATGGACTCCGTGAGATAGGACACAGAAATATGACCAGTCACTATAACAAGCAAGTTTCGAATAAGATTTATTTCCATAAAAGAAGAGAAAGTAAATATGGCAGCAGGCGGTGACCGTGATTCCAGCTGCTGTGCTGTGATGTGACAACGCCGCTCGACACAAAGAGAGGTCAGTAAAAATAACGATTTTCCCAGGTTGGTGTGACCTTCATCCAATTTAACACCGTTATGATCAATTGGAACGTCACCTGGGAGCCAGGTGTTATCAGTATACTCCAGGAGTTGGACCTCATTAAATCTGTGGTGGGTGAAAAGAGCAAACCCCTGCAGTCACGTCCCAACACCTGTGGAAAGCAGAGTGTGATGTCACAGGGAGGAATGACTTCCTGTGGTGGAATGAGTCTGCTGCTGAGTGTGCTCCTGTGTCTGTCCAGCACGTCATGGAGAGACTGTGAAGGACTGTCCAATAGTGTCCTTAACTTGGACAGCGTCCTCCTAATACATTTATTATGCTGTCTTTATGTGAATTTTCTGTGCATGATGATGTTTAGAATTAGGTTCACAAATTCAGTTTGAGCAAAATCTATATCATAATCAAACAAGGGAACTTTAAGTTGATCATTATTTTTATGTGCATAAATCTTTATTCACAAATTAAATATTTCTTTTGTTATTTTTAAATATATTTTTATTTCCAAATGTAGTTCAGACACTATAGATGATCAACGTTCTGCACAGTTATGAAGTGAACTTTATTATGAACTTTTCTCTGGTTAGGGTGAACTTCTCTGAAGAAATGTTTCACACCACTGAAAAACGGTGGAGAACCACTGTTCCAGAGCATTCCAGTTCCAGAGAATCCAAAACAATGGAAGCCATTTTAGCTCTCCATGTTTTCCGCACCATCAGATCCACAGCAATTCACAGGTTATTGTAATGTGTGAAATACAGACAGAACGTGACCGCCCTGTTCCCGGTCACCTCCACCAGCACTTCTGAGGGAACATCGAGACATTCCTAAAGCAGCTGAGAGATTTAATCTCTCTACTCAGAATACTTCATTAATCCCAGGGGGAAAATTGTAGAAATTTCCCCTCTGGGATATTTATATATTTCCATCCATCCATCCATCCATCCATCCACCCACCCACCACTTTTCCGGGGTCCGGGTCACGGGGCCAGCAGTTCAAGCTGAGAGGCCCAGACTTTCCTCTCCCCAGCCACCTCCTCCAGCTCTTCAGGGGGGACACCAAGGCGTTCCCAGGCCAGCTGGGAGACATAGTCTCTCCAGCGTGTCCTGGGTCTGTCCCGGGGCTCCTCCAAGAGGAACGTGTCCAAAACACCTCAAGTGGGAGGCGTCCAAGTGGGGACTGACTCACTTCTGGGCGTGCTTCGAGGTCGGGCATGTTGTGCATTCAGAGATGCTGCTTTGCATACCTTGATTTTAATATGTGGATATTTGATTTCCTGTTTCCTTCCTATTGGCTGGAAGCAGTCTGACCATCCTCCTCTGACCTCCGGCGTCCACAGGTCATTTTCTCCCAGAGAACTGCAGCTCATTGGATAGTTTCTCTTCTGCAGACCATCTCTGTAAACCCTACAGATGGTTGTGTGTTAAAATCCCAGCAGATCAGCAGTTTGTGAAACACTCAGACCAACAACCAGGCCACGTTCAGAGTCACCTTTCTTCCTCTTTCTGATGCTCGCTTTGAACTTCAGCAGGTCGTCTTGAGCATGTGATTAGATATGTGTTAATGAGCAGTTTAACAGGTGTACCTAATAAAGTGGCTGGTGATTGCACATGAACTGTAGGCAACACACATCATCAACACCACATTTCTTCTTTACTGTAGCTTCTTATTGATCCATAACGTTATGCGGTGGTTGATGAAATGACAGTTACATTTTGCACATATTTCCTGCACTCTGCACATACAGAACGTGGTGACGAGGTGCATCCCACTCGTCTGAGGCGACATTGTGTGGAACAAGATTATTCCATAAATTGTTTTGCATCTAAAAAAAAAAAGTCCTGAATAAAGACGTATTTGCATAAGAGGGCAGGAGGGTGAGTGGAAGATGCCCCTGAAAAGCTGAACCGCCTGCTGCGGCGTCCTGCTTCACATTTCAGCTGTACTTTCACTCCCGAGCCATTAGTCAGCGCGGTGCCTGTCTCATTTGCATTCCGGTCATTTTAAAGACTGGTTAAACAGTGACAGAATAATTCCTCGACATTAAGCCATGTGTATGTTTTCAATAATGAGTAATATCCCCCATTTGTCCACATGATTTAAAAAGTAATGAAAAATGATTTCATTATGAGGGTAAATGTGGTCAGCGTGACCCAACTTAACATCTGGTAGACAGGATGATGAATGATGGAATTAAATATTTAACTTTTCCCACAGAAAATCCACACTATTCTGTTTTTATTTTGTTGCTGTTTATCTTCAGATTCTATAGTATAGTATATAATTCTATTTTATCTTGACTTGTTTTGCATGTATATGTTCATAATGGCAAACTGAGCTGGCACCAAACAAAACAAATTTCACTGCCGTAATAAAGCACATTGTTACATGGTATATGACAGTAAAAGAATCTTAAATCTTATGCCTCATACAAACCTACAAGGTTACTTTTTAAAAATCATCTCATTCTTTTCTCAAAAATAATGGAAAAAATGTATTTACATGTCAACACCAGGAACTGATTTTCAAATATCTTCACTTTTTTGCCTAAATGCTTGAAAGCTGTTGTCAAAAAACAGTGGTTTACACATTCGCCTTGCAAGCAAAAGGTCCCGGGTTTGATTCCGGGTGGGGAGCCCCTCTCACCATGATTTGTTGCGTCAGGAAGGCCATCTGGTGTAAAAACCTCTGCCAAATTACCGATGCGGATTAATCTGCTGTGGCGAAGGGAGCCGCCGAAGGTGCATACTCTGTATGTGTGCACATCTGCACTGGCTTCAGCGTGCAGCTGACACGCAAGGAGCCGCTCACAACTTTTATGGACAGGATTTCCGGCAGCCAGGGGGCGTCACATTCTGTGGTCTCACGATCTCTCCGCTGTTTGGAGGTGATGTAGTTTACAGCTCGGTCAGCTGGGGAAGAAAATTAGCATCTCCAACTCTAAGACCATGGTCTTAGAGTGCCCACTCCAGGTCAGGAACGTGTTGCTCTCTCAAGTGGAGGAGTCCAGTTCACAGGGAGGAAGGGAGTGAGCGGGAGGTGGGACTAATTGGTGTGGCGTTTGTAATGATGCATCTGCTGTACTGGTCTGTCGTGCTGAAGAGAAAGCAGTTGGTCTATCAGTCGATCTACATTCTGGCTCGTGACTGAAAGGAGATCACAGACAGAAAGCAGCAGAAATGAGCTTCCTCTGAAGGGTGTATGGGCTCTCCCTCACAGAGAGGGTGAGGAGCTCTGCCATTTAGGAGGAGCCCAGAGTAGATTTCGTACTCCTGTAAAGGAGCCAGGTGAGGTGGTTCATCTGACCAGGATGCCTCCTGGACGCCTCCCACTTGAGGTGTTTCGGGCACGTCCCTCTTGGAGGAGACCCCGGGGCGGACCCAGGACACGCTGGAGAGACTATGTCTCATATTCTAGTTTTGTTCTGGCTCTTCTGCCAGCAGAATTATGCATGCTTCTGATTGGCCGGAGGCTGGCAGTGCCACCCCTTTCATGTGAACACGCTTATGGGTGTCAGTCAGATCAGTCCACCTAGGGTTGGGGCGGCTGTGGCTCAGGAGGTAGAACGAGTTGTCCTCTAACAGGAAGGTTGGCGGTTCGATCGCTGGCTTCTCCGGTCTACATGCCAAAGTGTCCTCAGACGAGACACTGAACCCCAAACTGCTACATCAGAGCTCAGAATAAAGTGCTGTATGATTGAGGCGTGTAAGTAAAGTGCAGTGCGGTTTGAGTGCACAGTTAGAGTAGAAAAGCGCCAGGTTGATAACCGTCCTTGTGTAACTGCTTGTCCATTGTCTTTTGTGAATCCAGATCATGTGAAGATAACCTGGGTACGTGCACGGCTCTGACTGACCATCCCTTGTAGACTGAAGGTTTGACCAGCAGGTGAGTGGGACTGCTGTGCTCACAAACAGAGCTGTTTGACTGGACAGCTCATTGGCTGACGTAGCACTTAAGCACTCAGCACTGCGGCCTCACAGCAAGAGGGTCCAGGTTCAAATCCAAAGCCAGTCAGCTGAGGCCCCTCTGTGTGGAGTTAGCGTGTTCTCCCCGTGCTTGTGTGGGTTCTCTCCGGGTGCAAAGGGGTTCGGTTAACGGACCGTAGGTGTGAATATGAGCGTGAACGGTTGGTTGGCCCTGTGGCAGACTGCCCACCTGTCCAGGGTGCACCCCACCTTTCACCTATGACAGCTGGGATATACTCCAGCGCCCCCTGCAACCCTGAACTGGATAAGCGGAAGAAGACGAATGAATGAATGAATGAATGACGAATGCATTCATACCCAAGGCCCACCTGAAGGAACACAAAGCTATAACCTGGATATCAGTTATCTGCTAAATACAAGAGTTTTAATACAGAAACTGATCTTTTAAATATTTTTAAAGGTTCATGGCAGGTGCTTCTTTTATGAACAAATCCATCAACAGCATTTGTTCCCTCTAATCCAGATGTTTCTCTGCAGACATTAATGCTCAGTTTTCTGATGAGCTTTCGGGTTGGGTAAATGTCATTCGGTTTTGACGTTTCAGACAGTGGAAATTGCAGGCTGGGAGTGCTTTTTATCTCTTTTTATAGACTTGCACTGCATTGTAAGCACTAATTAAGTGATCATTTTAACATCTTCAGTCAGTTCCTTATGGAGCCCTTGGTTGTTGAGTTTTAGAAGCTTTGAGATGTCACAGACTTGTTGACCTGCCTACAGTGTCATAGAAACGCTGAGGCCCACACTTTCTATTTTAGGCTCATGAAATTAAATCTGACATCTTATCAACATTCAAAGAAAATGTGTTTATTGCATTTTCTTTCCAATAAAATATAAAAACATATAGTTTGCCCAGGGCTACATTAAACAATGAAATTTAGATTTGAGCTTATTTCTCTTTCCAGGCGCAGCAGCAAAACTAATCCAAGCATGCACAGAGCACTCTGTAACCATGTTTCTTCTAAACAGACTGAAGCGTCTGCAGAGTGAAAGAAAAGAAAATGCAAACTCTTGGGTAACTCCTACCAGATGGTTTGGGTGGGGGATGGAGAGGGTGGAGAGTTTGTGGGGTCAGACACAATGCTGGTGGCTTTATGGATGCAGCGCGTACGGAAAATGTCTGCGATGGAGGGAACAGAGAGTCCAATAATCGTTTCAGCTGTTCTCGCTATCTGCTGCAGGGTCCTGATACGGTGACACAGCTGCTCAGGGTGCTCTCAATAGTCCTGTTTTGGGGTGATTTCATTAACCGACCTTTCAGTAAATAAATGTTGCACCCTCAGAACGGCAGGACTCCGTATTCCGTTTGGCAACTTTATTCTCCCCAGTTCTGCTTATTTTTTTTTGTAATAGTTTGTCAGAGCAGCTGGGTTCCACATGCCATCACACATACACCTCACAGCTAACCGCACAGAGCCGCCGACTGATGACGTATCGTCCCTTAACTGACATCACACTCTGTCTGCACAAGCAATGAGCTAAAACAGGGTTACATATGCAGAAATGAAATAGGCTTGATATAAGATTAACGTAAAATAAGACGTGCTGTTCTATACTCATAACTTGGCTACATTACACATTTTCTGGGTCGCAACATATACTATAGTAAAAAGCACTCTTTGTGTTGCATTATGGTATTTGGAAGGTAGGGGTATGTGCCGCGGAAGGGGTCATGTGTCGTGCCTTTTCCAAAGAATGGGTTTCAGAGTGTGAGAGACTCAGAGGAAAGACGCCTGATGTCCAGATTCAAAATCAATTCTAACAACGTGAAGTCCCAGTGACCCCAAGGACAACAGACCTGTGACATCACACATCATAAAAACCCTGGACCAGCTCCGACCTATGGTCAGCCCCCTGATAGACCCTCCCTCCTTTTAGACCCCCAAATATGTCATGAATAAAGTGGTAACAGGACGATTCAGACTAACCTCGCAGCTGAGGTAGCAGCGTGGGCTTTGCTGGCATAAAACCTGCTATTTTAATGTCTATTTTTTTATTATATATGTTACTACAGGAACAAATCAAATCATAGATCTTCCTGAGTCTGCACCCAGGGAGGAGTACAGTTACTGAGGGAGGGGCTCTTTATTAGCTCCTTTTAGTGCTAAAAGGTTCCAGCAAAGAGTAGCAAGCATGCAGAAAGGCTTAATGAAAAAGCACAGCTTTTTATTGTAGTTTTTCTTTAATCGTTTACTTTTCTGCCACGACTTCGATAAGAAGACTGACATCACTCCCAGCTGCCCTTATTGTTCCTGGAGTGAACGCATTTCGGCTGCGCTCCCACTGCAGCTAAATTATGATTTTTGCACAGTCGTTCACATTATAATTTAAATGCGACGCCCTCAGACTGCAGGGTGAATGGCCTCCGACCCTGATGTGACGCGCATGCGGAGAAGAAAGCGTGACGTCACACGCAGCACGCTGTAAGTAAAAATAGATGCTACACATGTCAGCGTGTGAGGAAAACTTCACTTCCTTTCCACTGACTCGCTCCATCAACGCTGTCTGCCATGCTGGTTTAGTCCATTGTTGACATTTGATCTCGCCTCGTCTCGCATGTGATTCGTGTCACATGTGATTCACATCTGGGCAAAAACGAAATCAGAGTTGGACCACTTTTGTCTGCAGTGTGAATAAAGGATTCTGATGTTAACTCCAACCTCAGTCCATTTACTTTCGGTGAGAACTGCAGGGTCACAAAGGTCAGTGCAGAGTTTCCTCTTCATTTGACCTGCATGACATTAAGATTTACTGAGGAAACTCTCACAGTTTCTGCCTCACTTCATTATATGATTGGGGACCAGTGATCGTGCCCTGAGGTTTTCCAGAAACCGACTCAAACAGATGAAGACAGGTGAGATGAACTGACGATTACTGAAAAGCTGATAAACCAAAGTCCAATACAACAAAAAATAAACAATTAGAAACGAGGTAGGCACTGAGTACAAAAGTCAGATAGACACAAGAGGGATAAAGACAAGATTTTACAAGAAATGAAACGAGTTTTCATGAGACTCTTCCTGTCTACACTCTTACTGCTTCTGTAGGAATTGTCAGGGTGAGCGGCAGAAAGATGCTGCTGAGAAAAATAAAAAGCTTTAGTTTGACGCTCTGGAGCATTCAGGAGCTACAATCTTTCCAAGACTGAACGTCCCAGCAAATTCAGCCCAAAGTCATACTATCCAGCGCTCAAAGAAACTGCAACAAACCCAAGAGCTACATCTCAGTTAGCAGGTCAAAGGTTAAAGGTCATGACAGGACAGTTAGAAAAAGACTGAACAACTATGGCTTGTTTGGGAGGGTTGCAGGAGAAAGCCTCTTCTCTCTAAAAAGAACATAACAGCACAGCTTAGGTTTGCAAAGCTGCATCTGAACAAAGCACAAGACTTGTGAAACAATGTCCTTTGGACAGACCAGACCAAAGTGGACATGTTGGACCATAATGCACA
>VUQH01087723.1:2500-21640 GCA_015106775.1 Etroplus canarensis
CTTCTTATAATCAAGGCAGGGTGCTAAAAGGTTACACAACACCTTGCTGAAGCTGTTTATTAAGACTGAGGACAAAACATCAAGGTTTCGAGAAGGTGAGTGCTAGAGATGGAACATACTGGGTTCCTCCTCCTGTTGCTGGTTTACGGAAAATTAAGCTACCTCAGGACTGGGAGTCTATCAACCTGACACCTGTGGTCTACTCATTGAGAGAGAAGCTGGCAGCCATTGGAAAAGACTTAAACACACCTATGGAAAATCTCAGTGCCAAGATGCAGAAAATGGTAACCACTGCAGCCAAGTCCTATAAAAGCCATGCTGATGAGCTCTGGAGGATAAACCAGGCTCAGGAGGAAAGGCTCAAGGCATTCTCATACGTCATATCTACCAGGTGCATAAAATGCAGGCTTCAGCGCTGCTACAGGAAGCTTACTCCCACATTAGTGTGCTTCATCCTCTGATAAACCACATAATTTAACAAGTGCTGGAAGATGAGTAAGTTACAGAAGAGTAGACATCATTCATTTATTAATTTCCATCACAACAAGATTATGTAAGAAACAAAGGCGACTTAAAACATTACCAAAGAGATCGGGTGAGTCTTCAGCTTCGTCCATGGTATCTGTAAGTGAAAAGAGAACAGTGTCTCAGCCCTCAGCATTGCACGATACACAGTATTTTCATCTTCACAGCACCCATTCAGCCCTTCGGCTTACCAAAAACTTAAGTACCAATCAACAGGATGTACAACTCCAATCAAATTCAACTAAACTGGAAGGAATTTTAAAAGGTTAAACAGCAGGCGAGGTAGAAAGGAAGGAAACGGAATCACTGAGTCTAGACCAACTGGCAGCTCATTCATTCAGCTCCAGAGCACCATTAATCCTTGACATGCAGCCTCCTTATTCAAGTCAAATTATATAGTAAAAGAGATTAAATGCTTATGTTCAGTTTTCTTCTTACAGAGCAACTCGTTTTTTGAGATGCCATAAATCAAGTAATGGGAAATGCTCCGGATTTGTGGCTCTAATTAAATTAAGCTCATTTCATTTGCCTTGCCTCTGTTTTTTCTGAATGACAGTAGGGAGTGCTACCTCATCCTTTAAGCAATCAAAGCAGAAACATTTATGACAGTATGTGAAGTTGAAGAGCCTTGTATTTATTGATTATGTAACTTCATTCAACAAGGTCAATCAATGAGGCAACTTATATTTACTAGGAAAGAAGTGAGTGTTGGGCTTAGTGCCTCTGTAACAGGAAGATACAAAGAACAGATCTAACAAGTGAGGAAGTGAGATACACATCCGTGTTCTCTTCTCTTTAACAGCAAACACAAAAATCCTAAGTAAGCTGCATAAATGCAGCACCAAAAGTTTCAATTCACCAGCTCCATTTTTTAAAAATCTGATCCTCCTCAAATTTACTGTAAATGATGTGACTATTACAGGTGCAACACTGTATTAGTGATACACATACTGTTAATAACAAAGCAAACAAGCAGAATAAATAAAACAGGTTGGACTGGTAAAGCATATATTGTTATTCAGACAAGAAATTGACAAATAACCCCTAAAAAGGGGGAATTCAATCATAAAGACAAGGTTAAAAAATTATATCACAAGCTACAAGCTGAGGAATGAACTCAGGGGATAAGCGGAGAAAGTAATGGGGTGGAGGAGGAAAAGGAGAGCTGGAAAATGGACCTTGGTCTGAATAAAAGTCCACTCATGAAGAAAATTATACAGGTCCATTCACCATTTCCAGGGTGTGTCAGAGGCTGCTCTTAGACATGGCACTTGGCTGAAGACCATGACCACAAGAGAGTGTAAGAGAGCTCCAGCTGAGGGTGCATATGTAGTGTAAAGAGTCACTGGAGGTTAGAGGTGTGCCAGTACCTGTGTGTTTTTTATTCAACTATAGACCTGTTTATATATACACAGAGGATATTTATGTAGTATTCCAGGTATTCTTTACATGAGTGCAAAATATGTTTTTACAGTATGTTTTGTACATCTAATTAAATATGATTTAGTAAACCAGAATGTCACAATGTAGTAGGTCGTCCAGCTCACAATCCATTACAATTCAGAGGTTATTGTGATTTGCGAAGTGGCAGTATTGCACAAACTAATAAGAAACTAATAAGAATTAAAAGGAGGCTTACAAACAATCATAACAATACAATAGCCCTATTTCTTGACCCATCCTAACCTACTGTAAGTTATTATTATGCTATAAATAAACCTAATGACACCATTTATGTATAGATGGCAGAGGGACACATGCAAACATTCATTTCAGAAACATTTGTATCCTCCATAGAGTAGTGGTTTACACACTTGCCTCACATGTGAAAAGTTACCAGTTTGCATTTGAAAGGAGAAACAAACCTAGACTTAGGTGTCACAAGCCAGTGTACACCTATTGCCGGTAAATGCTTCATGAAGGGCATCCTACATAAAATCTGTGCCAAATCACATATATGGATTCATCTGCTGTGGTGAACCCTCATGAATAAAAAGTTGAAAGTGCCCTCATCATTACAATCCAGACCAATACTCCAAAGAGTACAGAATCTTGTGAATTATGGGAAAGTGCCTGTAAAATGACAAATATAACCTTGACATTGAGCACAAGTTTGGCAAAGAGGCATTAGGTGATCAGTGATTAAATTCTGACCAATACTGTGGAAGGTATAGGGATTCTTGCGAATTGTGGCCAGACGGATGAGGAACACCTCATCATGGGATTAACTCAGTGGTCCTTTGGCTGGAGGAGGACAAAGTTACTTATTTTGTACAACCCCAATTCCAAAAAAGTTGGAACGCTGTATAAAATATAAATAAAAACACAATGCAATGACTTGCAAATCCCATAAACCAACATTTCATTCAAAAAAGAACACAGAAAACTTCAAATGCTGAAAGTGAGACATTTTACCATTTCATGAAAAATACTAGCTCATTTTTTAATTTGATGGCAAGAAGTCTCAGAAAAAGTTAGGACAAGGGCAACAAAAGACTAGAAAAGTAAGTGATACTAAAAAGAAACAGCTGGAGGAACATGTTGCAACTAATTAAGTGAATTACCAACAGGTCAATAATGTGACTGGGTATAAAGAGAGAAACTTAGAAAGGTAGAGTCTTTTAGAAATTTAAATTTGTTTATAAATAACTGTACATTGTAACAAAATACGATTTCTCTCTGGGATTAATAAAGTATTCTGATTCTCACAAATAAAGATGGACCAACGTTCAACCATCTGTGAGAAACTACGTCTACAAATTGTGGAGCAATTTTAGAATAATGTTCCTCAACATAAAATTGCAAAGACTTTGGATATTCCATTATCTATAGGACATAATAAAAATACAGAGTATCTGGAGACATCTCTGTGCGCAAGGGACATGGACAAAAGCCAATACTGGATGCTGGTGATCTTTATTCCCTCAAGCAGCACTGCATTCCAAACAGGCATGATTCTGTCATCGAAGTCACCGCATGGGCTCAGGAACACGTCCAGAAATCAGTCTGAACACTGCTAGAAGCTATACGTGAACATGATCCAGAAATATCGCTGTCTTCTCTGGGCCAAAGCTCATTTAAAATGGATTGAGGTAAAGTGGAAAACTGTTCTGTGGTCAGACAAATGGAAATTTGAAATTCTTTTCAGAAATCATGAATGCAGCATCCTCTGGACTAAAGAGAAAAGGGATCATCCAGCTTGTTATCAGTGCTCAGTTGAAGGGCCTGTATTTTTGATGGTATGGGGTGCATTAGTAATCATGGTCCTGGCAACTTGCACATCTGGAAAAGCACCATTAGTGCTGAAAGGTATATACAGATTCAGAACAACATATGCTACCCTTCTATGAATTTCTTCATAGAAAGCCTTGTATTTTTTAGCAAGTCAATGCTAAACCACACACTGCAGCTATTACAACAGCCTGGCTCCATAGTAGAGAAGTCTATGTGCTGGACTGGTCTGCCTGCAGTCAAGACCTTTCACCAAATGAAAACATTTATCACATCATGAAAGTCAAAATACAACAAAGACTACCTTATCATCAAGACTGGAACCAGCCTACAGTCGAGTTCAGCACAAAACCCATCATAAAACCATGTGCTATTTTTACACTTGAAAGCTGTTTTCCTGTGCCCAGTCTTTCCAGTCCTTATTTTCTACAAAAACATAACAGTGGTTTCAATCCGAACTCAGGGTTATTTCCCAGAAATGCTACTTCCCAGCATATCAGTGACAAATTCAACAACCAGGACTCTCACCCTGATGGCAGCCTTATTGCATTCCACACGGTTGATGGCCAGCCAGGTGGGCAGGTCCAGCAGGCTCTGGAGAACCTCCTCATCCAGTTCAAGGTTGGTGAGCTGGCCCTCCCCCTTCAGCGTGCTCAGGTTGATTTTGTCAGGTGACAGGTTCTTAGCAAACCTAAGAGACACAGAAGAGAAGGGTCAAGCTTTGAGCCCGGACATATTTATAGAAACAGACAGTAAACAAACCAACAGTCCAGTGAAGCAAATCCCAAGTGGAATGCTTTCAGCGTATCAGATGTCAGCTGCAACATGTCACATTTTTAAAAGCATGTTTTTAAAAACAGTTACAAGTCAATTTGATGTCTAGCAATTTTCTTGAAAGCCAAAGCCGTTAACTACAGAATGAAATATATTTAGGAGCACTCAAAAACAAGCCTGTAATTTATTGTTATGACCGCTGTTGAAGTCATAATGAGATGATTAACCCAGCAACAAGAATGGAAAAATATACTTCAGAAAACCAAAACTAGAGCTCAGGAAAAATGTTGTCCTCTTAATTTAGGCCTTCTGTGTACTTGTATGTGTTTATATACTGCTTAATCTGACAATGGTAAGTTTACAAATAGAAGGTTTAAATCAGAAATAAAGAGAACAGGGGTTCATCTAATACTAGAGGTTTGTGAAATTCATGCTTGACAAGAAGGAAAATGTGTACCGAAGCCTCACACACTATCAGACAATAGGGTGCTAAAACATATTAAGTATTTGCCAATAAAGATATTTATAACCGCTTTTTCTTGCTGTATGTTGCACTGATTCTGCATGTGCCTGTAGGCCTTTCAGCAAAGTAAACAGACTTAAACACAGAGACTTGATGTCCATGACCTGAGTGTTTTCTGCCTCCACTCACTGCCTGACTTTTGGTTAATAGTTAGCAGAGTGGCCATATACTAAATGGTTTATTGACACAGAAATCTCTGCAGACCATTTTAATAGAATCTTGTATTGTATTGATTTCACATTCTCACTGTCATCATCCTTATGGCCTTGATTATATGTATTCCCAATCGTGGGCTACATTATGTTTGAACACTAGAGCGAAACTAGGATATTCTATCGGTAAAGCGCCACAAAATGCTTAAAAAATATAAAGCTGGTTCACTCTCTTTCAAACACACAAACAGTGCATGTACGTTTAATCTTGTTCCTTCTCTAATCTCTTCCACACCAGTGGATCAAAGCTCAGAGGTTTCACAACAAACACACACTGGCTATTCTGCAGTAATGTGTCATTATCGAGGCTGCAACATCAGGACAAGAGAGCTTTAGTGCTTTACTGTCTTGCTAACTTACAAGTACGCTGTGAGGAAAGTGTGTAACTGTTCCCATGACAAAACAAGGTAGGGAAACATTTTCCACACAAGGCTCATGCAAAGCCATTATAATAATATGTCAGCATGTTTTCAAACCTAAACGATTAGCATTAAATCCTTAATTCAACAGGTAGACTGACGCATGCGTGTAGACAATATCACTATACCATCAAGCACAGACAAAATTGTAGTTTGTACAATGATCCTATGAGTAGTAATAGAAACACATAATTTGTTCCAGTACAGAAAAGCCCATTTTTATCCTAAATTATCTAGACTGGTGTTCTATGTTAGTCTTAAAAGTGAGGCAAATATTTAGCCAAAGTCCGAAGTTCTTATAAAATCGACAGAAATTAACCGCTTTAAAGCTCTGGTAAAACTTAATCTATGAAAAGCACAAGTTTGTGTTTGATGAGAGATTTCAGAAATGTATAAAAAGTAGTCTGTAGACTTGCAACGGCCATATCAAGGGAAAAAAAAAAATCACTGGCATATATGAAGGCACATCATTTGTGAAAAATTGTGCTTTATAGTGTTGGGCAGCAGAGATAATATTGTTTGTTAAAGAGCAGAGAAAAAAGAAGTCCCAGAATAAATGCCTGTGGAACCTTGTAGTAATGGCAAAGTGTCTCATACCTTTGGAGAACACTATCCGAGTTCTACTACAAAGAAAGTCATGGATCCACGCTTTCATGTTGTTTACGGATTCTCGGTTTAAACTACAGAAAGTTGCCCATATCTACATGCCCAAATGTACTGAGTTCCTGCCATCTGACTGGCTGATTAGATATTTGCATTCATCATTTCTAATGAAGTGGCCTGTGAGTATATAGCCGTAAACTAATATTGGGATCAGTTTGGCTCAACAACAAAGTATTTCAAATATGGATGCTTTTTTAACAAAAATTTAATAAACACAATGAGTTTCCTCACCACATCAGTAACTGATCTCGTAACACAAGTATTAGCATCAGTAGTAGTAGTAGTAGTAGTAGTAGTGGTGGTAGTAGTTGTATCACCCTTGAAAAGCTCAGCAGCTCAAAAACCAACTCTATAAGTTAAAATTAAACGAACTCAAAAAAAAAAAGCCTATTTAAAGAGAGACTTATCTCCTGTTTATTTATTTAGTAAAAACTCTGTACTTTTGCAGAAAAAGAAACACGGGTGTCAGGATATGTCTGCTTCAATTTAGCAAGTGACTGACTGATTTGTTGAACGTAGGTTTTCTTCAAATTCACCAAAGTAGCAGAAAACACTGAAAAATATATCACAAGAAACTAATAACAGGTTAGCCTCATAAGAAGTGTAGAACAGTCCAATATGAACCTTAAATCACATTTTAAACTCACAATGACACATTAAAGAAAGTCACCAAGAAGACAACCAGCAATGTCAGCTTTCACAAAGTAGTGATGTATGATTATGCAGTCAGTAAGTAACTGGATAGTCCTAGAGAGACAAAAGTTTTTTGGTCAGACAGTCTGAAGGCTCAAGGCCACCTGGACAAAGCTATCAGTGGACTATCAGGAGACTTAACAAGGTGCAAAGAAAGTGAGCTGCTGCAGGGTGAAAAAAACTTTGTCCAGCCTTGTGATACAGCAGCTCACATTGTAAATGATTCAGTCTGTCAAAATCCTGTTCTTTTCCACCCAACACCTTCTCCTGGCAGCACTAGATTCTTCTCTTATTCACCTTCCCTGTAAATTATTCAGCTGTAGAAACATAAGCAGAGCTTCGGCACAGCAAAACTTGACCAAAAAAAAAACACTCTTACAAACAAATTACAAACAATATAATTTGCATATGCAGCCACATAAGCATAAAAACAGAAACAGTATGTCTCAGAGATGGATGTTGTTGCTGGACTGTCTCAGCCTTGTGACCAGTGAAATATTCATTCCTGCCGCTGATCAAGTATCAACCAGCTAGCCAGCTAGTTTCCCCTCACTCTTTTGCTCCGTATCTTGCCTCTTAGCTGCTCTTGGGGTTTCCTCTTGCTTCCTCTTGCCGTCCTTCAACTTCAAAAATAAATCAGCACTGTAAGCAAATAAAATGTTGCCAGCTGTCTAATATCAACATTACTAAAGCTAAATAAGCTAAAATATGCAGGTAGATCCCAGTCAACAGCAAGAGGTAAGAAGGTATTAAGTTCACACACACCGTCATCTTTCCCTTTCATCTCTCCACACTAGACTTCAGCCATTATTCCAGTCAGCAGGTTCGAGCTCACCGGACCAAATCCAGGCCTATAAAGAGATTACAGCAGGCTAATGGATGCAGAGAGTGGGGTGTCTGCCTCTCTAACATAAAATTAACCACTCAGCAGTAAGATCCAAACGTTAATTCCTCTAAACGTAAACTAGTTTTGAAGGACTTCTTTGTACCCTACACCTATCAGCTTCCTTGCCAAAAGATGCATAAAAAGACCGACACCATTCTCATGTCTTAAAGGAGGCTGAATATGAAAGAGGTTGCTTATTGTGCAGATTTAACACCCAAACATGCAGGTCCATTTGGCATTACAGAGTTTTATAGTGAGTTTCAGCACACGGTTACATGGTCCAGCCCTTAGGTTTGCACTTGTGGTTTCTACTCTCATGCTGCTTTTGGCCAATTCCTCAACTCTCCATGGCGTAGATTCAACAAGGTGTTGGAAACATTCCTCAGATTCTGGTTCATATTGACATGAAAGCGTCACACAGTCACTCCAGATGTGTCAGCTGCAAATCCATGATGCAAATCTCCCATTTCACCACTACCCAAAGATGCTCTACTGGATTGAGATCTGGTGAAAGTGGAGGCTATTTGAGTACACTGAACTCACTGTCATGTTCAACCAGATTAAGATGATTTGAGCTTTGAGACATGGCGTGTTATCCCGCTGGAAGCAACCAACAGAAGATGGGTGCACCGTGGACATAAAGGGATGGACGTGGTCAGTAACAATATTTGGGTTGGTTGTGTTGTTTAAATGATGTTCAGTTGGTACACTGTGGTCTAAAGGAAAACAAATTTCCTAAAATGTCAAAATATCCTCATGCACTATTTTTATCTTGGCAGAATGCAGGACTTTCTCATTGTTCAAAACCCACCTGCTGCAAATAAATTTGCAGTCGGGGTGTCATTTTGCCAAAGTCAGCATAAATGTCTCCAACTGTAGGCTGATCCTGCAACTTTTCCCTGAACCACATACCAAGAACCGATCTTGGCCCGCCACACTGTATACTCATGTCTGTGGATCTGGTGAATGGAAACAGAATTTTCCTACGCTTTCATGATGCATTTGTGGCGCACCCTGATGACATCAGTGCCAGAAAGAGGGGAGCCTGAGGGAAGATGGCCAGAGTGACTCAGACGACAGTCGGCTTATTTTAGCAACTGAAACTGTGGCAACGTAAAGCGAAAAATGGAGAGACAAAGAAAAGAAACACAAAGAAAAGATAACAGGAAACAGAGGCGGCATCCTCGGGGTATTCCTCTGCAACTTAGGAATGCAGCCTACAGACAGAAAAGGGGAAGTTACTACATTTTTTTTTTCCTGTTTGGCTCAACAACAAAATGGGTGAACATGATATTTAAATGGTCCTCAAAATCCTTCAGTAGCCCATTCAGTGTAGAGCATGTCGAGTCTGCTTGACTCCTTTCATTATGGTCAGTAATCCTCAACAGATAACGAAGCACCAAATGTAATTAGAGACCAATTAGGTTAATAATATGCTTCTACTGACCGTGACATGCCAAGTCACACATTAAATGCCAATAAAGTGTTTCTGAAAGACACTGGCAGACAGTATTATAAGGAGTACAGTGATCTGACCTAATTCAAAAACAAGCTTATATATTTCAACCATGTCCAAGATCAGCTTTATTGTTAGAGGATGGGAGAAATACCTGGAGGGTGCCTAATGTGTGGGCTTTTGCTCATAAATCAGTGGAAACCCTAAAAGCAGCTCAAACTAAAAATAACCAGCAGTAGCACACATGCACAAACCTTTTCTTAATTACCAGTTGGTGTGGTCTAAAATCTTTACCCAATATTCACGTTATGCAATACCTTCCTGCGGATATTGCCCTGCTTTAATAATCCAAGCATGATTAAAGCTGTATAACAAGAGTCATTAACGATATCTGAAGGCCTATAATTCACACTCTGCTGCATCTCATTGTCTCTGTTTACCTGTTCTGGGTCACAAAATGCTGTTAGCAAAGGTTAACAGAAATTATCTGGTTGTTAGCATGCAATTAATTGCAATACACCTAATTATTCAAGTCATTTTAGGAATAAATGCCCAAAATTAACTATGGCAGAAGAAAAGCTAAATCGGGAATCCAATAATCAACATTTTTCATCACAGCCCTGGTACTAGGTTATACATTTGTTTTGGAATGGCAGGGCACAGCTTCTACATCTAAAGGAGCCAGCTGAAGTGGTCTGGGAATTTAATCAGGATGACGCCTGGGTGCCCTCCTTTGTGGTTTTCTGAGTGCGTCCAGCTGGGAGGAGACTTCACAAGGGGAGACCCAAAACTTACTGGAATAACTGTACGTCTGAAACTGTCTCAGGATCCCCCAACAGGGACAAGAAAACATTTCTGTGGTGAGAAATGTTTGAAATAACCTGCTTAGTCTGCTACCACTTCAACTAAGGAAGGATAGTGACAAGATTTTATTCCTTTTACAGAGAATCTTCTCAATTCTTTAGTGATTCTGTAACTGTTTTATTATTGCAGAGTCTAAACATGGTGTAGACATAGAAAAGCTGCACTGCCTTGTGGCTGACATCACCGTTTAACAATGCACAACTGCCAAAATGGCACGCAAGCATTGATTAAAGGCAGTGATAAGCCTGAAAGGAGAAGAGTCTGATAGATAGGACCACTTGTAACCAATTCTCGATTACCAACCTAAACCACTGCTTCTCCTCAGACAGACAGAAGAAGACAGATGAATGGATCTCCACGGATATCAGATTTATATGCACACTTTGTGTGGAAAATACATGTTGTGTGTAATGGTTAGCACATTACCAGTTAAACCTTTGTTGAATCCCTGCATTTACTGCCTGTGTCTTAACTATCCATATCAAATAATGCTAAAAAGTTATTTAAAAAAAAATTAACATCCAGAGGTAATCCCTTTAAACCCACACACACAAACTTCTACTAAACACCTCCACACAGACACAACAAAACAAAGGCAACCTGAAAAAGTTAAGTGAGTTTGTGTTGGCAGAACACAGCACCGTGGAATATTTATGGCCTTGTGGAGGCAGCGAAAAGGTTAGTGTGAAGGAGAAAACAATCCACCAGCCCAGTTACACAGCAGCAGAGGATGCCAAGGCCTGGAGGGACCCTAGCCAAATGTCACTCTATCATACCAGCTGCAAAAACACAACCTACACAATAAGTACTTCACAGCCACACACTGATGAGACACCCACAGCGAGGCACTTAGTCATGACTCAGGCCATAATAGCCTTCCCACTAGCAGTGGGAATAGTGGAGAGCATCACTGTGGCACATTATTACACAGCTACAGCAGGCTGGAAAGAGTCAAGCCCAAAGATACTCATGGTGATAAACACAGGAGAAGAAATACACCCATCGCAACAGCCTCTAAGACTCCAATGATGAGAAAGAACAGGCTTTTAATATTAGCATACACATTGCATCACATTTATAACAGTCAGTTAGAATCCACTGTGTTCAATTTCAGCTGCTGGGTGAAATTAAGAAATAACTCCCTAAAGCAACCATCTCCTCTTTCCCGATTGAAAATGTATTAGCTCAAATTCTTGTGGGATTAACTGAAGCTTTGTGGTTATTAAATCATTTATAATAAACTGACACAATTAAACTTTTGTCTCATTACTGGATTTTAATGATAAATAGCCAATATTAAATTAAGGAAGAAGGGGAGGGGTTAACATGACTGACTGCAGACATTGGGTCAATTACAAGTCCTCACACTGCTAGCCTGGATACAAGCCTCATCTCATTGGCCATGAACTCTTTCAAATAGAAGCTATTGGTCATATTTTCATTATTAGGAGCCTCTTTTGTCCAGTTTTAACTCATAAAAAGACACTTCTGTCTAGACTTCAACTGCTCAAAATTTCTTCATTTCCACATGACTGTGGATGTAATCTGTACAGCTTCCAATTAGCCATAGTGCTGCAGTCCCGAAACACTAATAATCAGCTATGTAATAGAGCAATTATTATGATACAGAAGGAAAAGGATAATTTTGAAGGAAAGAATAAAAAAAATTATGACTCAAGACACCTGATAGGCCACTGTATAAGAACAAAGGGATGTACCACCTTGCTAAAACATTTGATCAATTCATACAGAGTGTTCTAATTTCTATTCTGATAATCTATTAAGCTAATTTTTAACAGAAAATGTGTTAAAAAATTAGGGTGTTCACATGTAAAGTTTTATATGCACACATGTAGAATCAAAATCTTGAGTTTTTTTAATGTTAGTCAGACAAAAAAAGCCACTGAAAGATGCCGCCTTGAGTTCTGGTACACTACCTTTCCTGATTTTGTTTTGCCAATCTTAGGTATGCATTTATTTAAAATGGATAACAACTAATACTAAAGAAAGTAATCAGATTAAAGGACTACAGACAGGAAATGATATAAAATGTGAGTGCAGCATATTTGTAAAAGGGTCACAAAAGGGATTAAGAAGCACTGACTGATATAAGGAATAAAGAATGTAGCAAAAGGAGGAATAAAGGATGGAAGAAATAAGGAAGCATATGCTCATTCATTAACTGGAACACCTGTAATTAAGCTCCTTTCCCAGCTCCACAACATTCCTCTACAGCAGACCTTTCACCTCACCATGAAAGCCTCCTCCAGGAGAAACACAGCGTTCATCCATCTGTATTTGTTTGTGTCTGTGTAACTGGATCTTGCTTTAGCTGGCTCTGAGCCAGAGCCATGTCAATATCAACACCTGTTTGCAACGCAGACAAACACCTTGATGTCAACTCACCCCTGGGGGCTACCTGAGTTTTGCCTTCAGTGAAAAGCTTTAATCGACCATATAGTTTCACATTAGGGGAAAACAGTGATGAAAACAACTCAGCTTGTTTCCTTGGTATTCACAAGCTCATTCCTGGGCATGTAAAGTAAGACACATAGCTTCTTCTAACAGCTCACATTGTAAAAAGGGGCTCTCTCAACTAGTTTAATATGTCATGCATGCCTCAGTGCACTTGTCCTGGCCAGAGGAGGAACAGTCACTGCAGATTTCTTGGTCAATGAACTGTAAAGATGTGGTGCTGCCTCATTCTGACAGCCCTAGTATTTGAGAGATGGACGTCCTCTGCAACAGTTGAGCCTGGAGGCTGAGCTGAGCTGTTGACACCCACAACATGACCTGTAGCTGTGTAAGTGCACAGATGAATGTGGTGATGAGGCAGCATGATGCTGCAAATAAGCAGAGTCAGTCTACTCAGAATCAGTTTGCTGTAGATGTACTCATACAGTGGAATATATACAGTAATGCTGCTTTGGCATTCTGACACTAAACGATGCAGAACTGGTTGACCATCTTCTTCCGCTCAGTGACAGACCAATCAGGACTGGACAAAGATGAAATGACAAGCCCAAAGACAGATGAAATCATGACTCTCCTAGTCATTTCCTGTCAAAGTAGATGCTAATGCTGCTGACAGCATGCACAGTCATGTGCAGAAGCCCTTATCTCAACACAAACCATTACTAGGATGCAGAAGGACACGCCACTAATAGGCAGCGTGTAGCAGACAATACAAATTTTAGCTATAGTATTGCGTAAAAACATGAACCAACATGAAAAAGCAGTAACTAACACAGATATAATCCAGAATGTGAAAAATTAATTGCAGCTCAGTCTCAACAAAGATTTTTATCAACAAGCACAATCGCCACATTTTCTTTCCAAGAACCAGTCCACCTGCATACTCGTGAGTTTTCAAGTTTTACTCATCTGTGACCTGGATTACAAATGTGACAGCTGTTTTTATTTATTTATTACAATGATACATCCACATTTGAGTTCAATATATCATTGTCATATTGTACAGCTCAATGGAGGAGAAAAATGGTGTGAATGTGATCTGTTATAATCTCTCCCTGTGGGACAAAACAGGTGAGTAATCCACTGAAAGTCTCTTGAGGGCCAGTGGATCAGAATAAAGAATGTATGTAAAGCAGGTTAGACCTAAACGCTTACCGTAACAGTCTAGCACAGAAATAAAAATAAATGGAAACAGCAAGTGGGAACTCCATTATACAGACTCTAAACCACTGGTCTTTAAGGGTGCTCAAGGACCCCTTTGTATGAACTTTCACCCCCCAAAAAACCTCTTACCAGTCTGCTTCTTGCACAGGTGCATAGAAAGGCAATCTGGTTTGTTAATGTCTGTACCAAATGAGGCCACTTTAACTGCTTGTTGATTTGATGGACTGCCCCTATGTGGTTAAGAGACTAAAACAATCTTGTCCATGTTTCTCCTCCTGTCTGCTTTACTTCAAATTGAGCTTTGACTTACTCTGGAAAATTCAGGCCATCATAAGTGAGTCTTTTTTTCCTGGTTTGATTTCAAGTGGGGACACAAGCCCCTCTCACCATGGCAGATTGTGTTAGGAAGGGTATCTGGTGTAAAACCTCTGCCAAATTACCAATGTGGATTAATCCGCTGTGGCAACCCCATGGGGAAATACAAGGAAGCAGCCGAAGGTACGTTTTATGATTAAATCATTGCCTCAGGTTTACTAAGTAAAAGGTCCACCCAAAAGAAGGTGTATTACACTGAAATCTGTGATAATTCATTCTTGATTATTTTTAGAAACTATAAAAGACAGTCCAACTCATTAGGTTGCTTTTGAAAGTAATACTGTACGCGTGCCTGATTAAAGAGGTAAAAGGCATCAAATGTGTTTGCAAGCAGAATATTTCACATTACTATTATGACATTTTATCACAACTCAATGTCAGCACAACATTCTGACTTGGGGCTGAGCCCCCTTGAAAAAGTTGATCCTAGACTCGCCCCTGCTCTAAACCAGTATTGCGTTCGCTTATCTGTAGATACACAATTAGGTGCCTAACAGTGGAGCAAAGTGCTGTTAAATATGTTGACTTGGGGGCAGTACAGTGGATTTCACCTTCTAAATGATCTCGTCTTGAGTAATGAGGTCGTTAAGGCTCCGTGTAGACTACGTATAAAGTCAGAAAGGGGAGAGGTGGTGCGACGCCCAAGAAAAAGCGGGTTTAAACCCGCGTAAACAAACCCTACTCCTGACCTTCGATCATTACCTCAAACACGCTTACGGTCAGTCTAGTTATCTCTCGGTTTTATGACTCCGTTTATTAACCACCTACCCGGCAGCGGATATAGGTTAAGCTACATTCAGGTGACAGGTGAGATTATTGATTTAAACAATGTGACTCAAGCACACTACTGGTTCAACCTGCCTTAGTAAGTGTCTGGGGATTAGCCGCTCACCGGCTAGCCCTGATGCTAGCACCGTTTAGCTGGACAGCCACGTCTCAGGTCAGCGAGGGGTTCCAACTCAAAACAGAAATGAGCTAAATTACAAAACAGCGTCACGCACGAACGGTTTTCATCCATGCGCAGTAAAATTTGACTCGTTAAGTTTTGGTGATGGGTAGCCAGTGTCTGAGTGACAGCTGAATGCCATCTGCCGTCCTTTTCTGTCCTCTCCCTGTCTGCTTGCGTTGACCTCCGCTCGGCACTGACCTGGAGAGATGCTTCAGGATCTGCTTCTTGATGAGCCCCGCCATGGCTGCGCAAATCCGATATCCGAGCCGCCGCCGGGTGCCTCAGCTAGCTAGCTGGCTGGCCTAGCCGCTAGCTTTCCCTCTCGAGATATAAACTCACAGCTCAAAATCTTATCCCTTCGCCCGTCTTCATGTCAGCGGCGTTCCCGCTTTATTCTCTGGGAGACGTGGGACCGGGGCGGAGAGACGGCATTTGGGACGTCCGAGTGACAGCCGGGCTCGGAGACAAAGCATATCGCGTTAGGCCATTTCGCGCAAATGTACCCACGGAGCTCCAATACGGTCCGTATCCCTGCAATAACACACGCCGTACACCTGGATGGAGGGGCAGCGTTTGCTGTCACGGCGTCCGGGCGGGGACTAATGCTGCGTTCAAGGTCTGCTAGGATGAAATCATCATTACTCACAGCCGAGCGTGAGCAACCTTACCTACGCATACGTTATGTGGACAAAATTATTGGGTCACCTAGATATTACACCTACGGTCTGAATTGGTCTGAAGAAAGGAGAAGAGACTTCAAGACTGATGAGAAAATGGTTCAAAGCAACAGGAATGTATCAGAATTCAACCACAAAGTCCAGAAGAGCATTTATGAAGTCAGACACTGACGCTGGATGGGTCACAATTTCATCACAAAGGTGTTTGATGGGATTGAGGTCAGGGCTCTGTGTGGGCCAGTGAAGTTCTTCCACAACAAACTCATCCAACCATGTTTTCATGGACCTTGCTTTGTGTACTAGGGTACAGTCATGCTGGAGGAGAAACTGTTTGCATAAAGTTGTCCAAAAATGCCTTGGTAAGAAGAAGCTTTAAGATTTCCCTTCACTAAACCTAAGGGGCCTAGGCTAACCCAAGAAAAAATAGCATTGTCGCTCCTCCAACAAACTGCAGTTGTTGCTGCAGTTAGGGAGGTAACGTTCTCCTGGCATTTTAGAAACCCAGACCCAGATTCATCAGACTGCCAGATAGAGCAATCACTCCATAGAACATGTTTCTATTGCTCCAAAGTCCAGTGGTGGCATGCTTTACAACAATATAGCTGACAATTGGCACGCTGGCATCCAGCTGCTAGGACATGGAAACCCAAGCCATGAAGCTTCCAGGGCACAGTTTTATTTTAGTTAATATTACTCCTGAACAACATAAACTTGCCAGTAGGTTGCAAATAAAAACGGGCCTGGGACTACAGGTACATAATAAAACAGCTACGTTTAAAACTCAGTGACAGTAGAGAGCCGGTAGAAGAGAGTCTGGAGAGGTGGTGGTATGCACTGGAGAGAAGAGGAATGAAAGTCAGTAGAATCAAGATAGAATAGATTTTTGTAGATGAGAGGCAGGTGGAATGATAAGATGCATGGCACAGATAGTGACAGTGGATGAGTTTAAATACCTGGGGTCAACCATCCAAAGCAATAGACAGTACACAAGAGAGGTGAAGAAGAGAGTGCATTAAGTGTCAGAAGGATAACAGCAAGAGTGAAAGGGAAGGTTTACACGACAGTAGTGAGACCTGCTATGAAGCACAGTTTGGAGATGGCAGCAGTGACAAAAGGAAAGGAGGTGGAGGTAAAACTGCTGAGATTTTCACTGCAGTGACCAGGATGGACAGGATTAGAAATTAGTCCATCAGAGGGCAAGCCCAGGTTGAGAAGTTTGGAGACAAAGTCAGAGAGGCACGGTTGAGATGGTTTGGATATGTTCAGAGGAGGGATAGTGGATATATTGGACAAAGGGTGTTGAAGATGGAGCTGCCAGACAGGAGGAAAAGAGGAAGACCACAGTGAAGGTTCATGGATGTAGTGAAGGTGGTGTGACAGAGAGGATGTGAAGGATAGGGTGGCAGGGTGAGATGTAGGCAGATGATCCCTAAAGGGAGCAGCTGAAAGAAAGAAGAGGAAGATTCTCTTCTGATATAGATTTACTTTTTCTGCTGCTACTTTTAAATCCAAAAATTGCTTTGTCACACACAACTATGAAATAAAACATTATAAGACTTAAAAGTGCACTTTTTCTGCACACAAAATGCTTTAATTTACAGACCTGTGATTGTTTTTTGCGTATATTTAATATATCACAGTCATAGTGGAATTGACTTCAGAGGGTTTATGGTTACCATCAGCGTTAAACGCTCTTTTAGTGACATCTAGTGTTCAACCGAGAATGTGACCACTTCATCGTTATAGCATCTCATCAAAATGATTTGTTCTGTCTCAGTAATTTCACAGTGCTAAAGGAATAGCAGGGATATTTCCTTTTCGTGGTGCGTATACTGGCTATGAAGATTTTACTAAAAACAAAATCCAGAAAAAAATCCACAAAGTCTAATGTTTGAGGTAAAGATAAAGGCACAGAAATATCTTACAATACTGAAGTGTAGAGGTTACACATTCGCCTTACAAGCCCTGGTTCGATTCCATGTGGGGACACAAGCCCCTCTCACCATGGAGGGTTGCGTCAGGAAGGGCATCCGGCGTAAAACCTCAACCAAATTGCCAACGCGGAGTCATTCAATGGCCACATCATTTTATGTATCATCTACAATAATACTTTTCATTATCATGTGCAATAGTGTATTTATTATTGTTTACAGTACCACGGGCTATATTAAGTTCAGTATCAGGTGCAATATATTTCTCTGTTTACAATGTGCAATATTTTCACTGTCATGTGCAACATTACTTTTTACTTTTCATTATTATTATTATTATTACCATCATCTACAATTACATTTAATATCATGTGCTATCTTACATTCATTATCTGGTGCAACACAACCTCTCAATACCTCTCAATAGCACTGCCAATACTACTCTCTATGTAAATTGTCATTATTTTTGTTTTACTTTGTACTTAACATATCTTACTTCTACTGGTATTCTGTTAAGCACTGTTTATATGCAAACTACTCATTAGACACTTATTTTTATACTTCATGCTCTATTGTTGTTATATGTATATTGTTACTGTAATCCTGGATCTATCTGGCACAAGAATTTTCTTCAGGATTAATAAACTTTTATCTGATCTTATCCGTTGTGGCGACCCCTTGGGGGAGAATACAAAGAAGCAGCTGAAGGTACATGTTAATACTACAGTATATATCACAAACAAATTACAAAGAATGCACCATAATGAATATCAAGTACGCTATAAACTGTTGGCACTTAATACTTGGAAGATGAAGTATCCTTTGGGATTAATAAAGCAATCTATCTATCTATATACTGTACAAAATACTGTCTTTCAACTGTCAGCAACACATTTATGTGGAATGGAATATATTTTATTAAGAAAGTGTAAACAGGTACAATATAATACAATGCATAATGATGCAAAAGTACATATATACACTTAAATAAAAAGGAGAACTAAAAAGTTTGCAATAAAGTTAACAATACTTATTTCCATAGTTGACCTTATAAAGAAGTGTACACCAAATGTCTAACATGCATCAGGACTAGCAATAATAACATTAAAATTTTACAAAAAATTTTTAAAGAAACATCATCACAATAGCTTATATATAAATAATTATCACTGAATTTTATCGCATTTTTTGGAACAAGAATTTTTTACATTTAACTTTAAAAATATCTTTACTCTGTGAACTTTTAATACTGATCGGTAATGAATTCCAAAGTTTTACAATATTGTATTTAAAAGAATAAAAGCCCTGAGTTTTTACTTTTGG
>VUQH01087724.1:0-26231 GCA_015106775.1 Etroplus canarensis
CACTCCCACATATGTCTGCAGACAATACGCAGAGATTCGTAGTATTGTCTCAGGAATCGATGATTTGCACACTTTTTCCGCGTGTGACGCGGAGAGTATGCCAAAATGACATAATTCCCCTCCGCAACCCTTCCTAATCTTGTCGGCGCTCTAGTGGACGCCAGCCCTAAGGTGAATGCGCAAACCACTATACTACAGGGGACTTGTATGTAATTAAAATCTTTTATAACATGTGACTACTTTGCCATGGGGTATTTAGGATGTTTGTCTTTAACTTTGCATTTTCAATATAATGTTTTTAAAATGCATTTATAAAATTATATAATTTAAATATCAAAACATTGTTTACTCCCCCCCAAAATAGGGGGCAATTGCGAGATCGAGGAAAAAATTACTACATAGCAGCTTAAAAGTAAAGCGAACAGACAGTTTCAATTTCATTTTGACAAAAGCAGTTCAAGGTAAGTTGTTTTCTTTTTTCTTCAGCCACATCTAGCAATCAACCCTTGGACCAGTAAACAATGATCATTGGTACAATTCTAATTAAATACAAATTAAAATATTTTTTAAAAAACATTCATTACCATGATCATATTCATCTAGTTTTTTCTCACAGAGAAGCCACTAGAGAAAAATAGTCACAGCTTTGGAACCCCTGACCTAACCGAATATTTTCTGGTGCCTAAATCATTTACTGTATAAAATGTGGATGTAGCCACCGTGACGTCACCCACTGGTTTTGGACTTCAGTATTTTGGCTGCCACCATTTTCATTTTTGTAGCCACGTTACCATGTTTGGAAACAGGGTGAAGTGCTATGTTACCAGCTTGGTTGGTAACCTGCATCCAGAAAACACTGCAAGTTTACTTACCAACTGAAGTAGGAACTTCTTACACACAACAAGCCATAATATTTGACAAATGAGTCCAATAAAAATGCTCAGAAAATCACCAACAGCACAACCACGGTGAAGATGTCCAGTTCAGTGACCCCAGTGAGTGGAGGTGAGACCTAGTAGACACCTATCGATGGGCTACAGCCGCCTGTGTCAGGACACCAGTCAATCAAATACACCATGCCCCCAATTCTAGTATGCAGGTGGATTATTTATGAAAAAATTAACCCTCCACACATTTGTTATAAAGGAGGAAACTGTCCAGAGGGGTCATAACTCTTTTGTACCAGGCCATAAGCATGCTTTTAATGCTATAAAGTTGAACATTTTAACATGGGAGTCCAAGACTAAGAAAAACAAAACTCAAAAGCAGGATCGAACTCCAGTCCACAGCCACCCCTCCAGCCTTCTAATGCAGTCTTGGTAGTGCTCTAAAAGAGGGCCATTAATCTCTCAGTATCTAATATTGCCACAACCAGTGTGTCAGGGCACATACCGTACACTAGATAGACAAAAGTCTTGGGCTCCAGGAGCTTTTATGACATCCCAGTATAAATCCATAGCCATTAATATGGAATTGGTCCCCCTTTGCAGCTATTAACAGCTTCCACTGTTTTGGGAAGACTTTCTCCATGATTTTGGAGTGTCCCTGTGGGAATTTTTGCCCATTCATTCAGAAGAGCATTTGTGAGGGCAGACACTGATGTTGGATGAGAGTGGCAGAAAAGAAAAAAGCAAAGTAGAATTTTAGATAGATAAACTCGGATTTAGCGGTGTTTACATTCAAACTTGCAGACGACATTCTAGAAAAGGCAAAGACCAGTGTCTTTGCAGATGAAATGTACCTTTGTCCTTGAGGCAGAGAGTTCAAGCTGTCAAACGTAAGAATAATAAGGAGAAGGAGAAGCGCTGATCCTCCAAACTTAAGCCATGACTCATTTCACACTTGTACAACTACACACAGTCACAACTGGATGCAGGCCAGTACAAGGTGGTGGCCAAATAACTGTTGGCCAGTGGAGCAGTTAGGTGCTAAGTGTCTTCCTCAAGGGTACCACAAGGGTAGTTTTCGACGAGGCACCTGCTCGTCTTGTAAATCGAAGTGTTCCAGCCAGCGCAACACTTCAATCTGCCCCCTTAAATTGCCAGCAGCTGCTGGCCAAATAAAATAATCCTTCAAAGTACTACATCAAAATATATTTCTTGATTCCTTCACAGAACCACCAAATCAACACTGATCACTAGTGCAGCAAGAAGTTATAACAAAGAATAGACCTATTTTTTTGAGGGATTCACAAAGCAAATCCTGCCCTAAATATAAAAGTTACATTCAATCAATCAAAGATTGCATTCACATGAAGATTATTTTTAACTAGTACCCCAGCAGTACAATAGAGGGCCTCAGACACTTGCTGAAAACTGAAAAAATGTAATCAAGTATCATCCATTTTAATTTGTTGACCATATTTCTAAGGGAGGATAATGGACAGTTAACTAACATTTTAAAATTTTAGTTTACGTAATCCAAGTTTTAAATTTTAAATTTTGTGAGGCACTGGCCATTTAAAGATACAACCATTTGTATAATTTCCCAAAAGAGAAATCTGAATGTCACATAAAGCCAAGTTTAAAACCTTGTTTTTCTCCCATTTGATTGCACATTAGGGAAAGTTTTGTGTTTTTGTTTTGTTTTTTTGGTTAAAATGTGCTATAAACCAGGGTGTAAATGGTACAATATATGGACAAAAATATTGGTCCACCTCCATATTTCACCTGCTGTACAGGAGCTTTTATGACATCCCATTTTAAATCCATAGGTATTAATATGGAGTTGGACCCTCCTTTGCAGCTATAACAGCTTCCACTCTTCTGGGGTGGTTTTCTACAAGACTTCAGAGTGTGCCTGTGGGAATTTTTCCCCATTCATCCAGAAGAGCATTTGTGAAGTCAGACACTGATGTTGGATGAGAGGGCCTGGCTCACAATATCTGTTCTAGTTCATCCCGAAGGTATTCAGTGGGGTTGAGGTCAGGACAAGTTCTTTCACAACAAAAACATCCAACCATGCCTAGACCTTGCTTTGTTCACTGGGGCACAATCATGGTGGAGCAGAAAAGGCTTTAATCCCTCAAAGATGGAAGCATAGAATTGTCCAAAATGTCTCAGTTAGCTAAAGCATGATAATTTCCCTTCACTGGAACTAAGGGGCCCAGGCCAGCCCATAGAAAAACAACCCTGCAGCATTATTCTTTCTCTGCTAAACTTTACAGTTGGCACAGTGCAGTCAGACAGGTTCTCCTGGCATTCACCAAACCTGGATTTGTCCATCAGACTGCCAGGTAGAGAAGGATGATTTATCACTTTACAGAGCGCATTTCTACTACTCCAGGGTCTAGTGGTAGCATGCTTTACACCATACCATCCAACACTTGGCATTGTGTTTGGTGATGTTAGGCTTGCATGCAGCTGCTCGGCACTGGAAACCAATACCATAAAGCACCCAGCCCATAGTTTTTGTGCTGATGTTAATGCCAGAGGAGGTTTGGAACTCTGCAGTTAAGGAGTCAGCAAAGTGTTGGGCAGTTTTATGAACTATGTGACACTGAATTCAGTAACCCCTATTTGTAACTTCACACGGTCTGCCATTTCATGTCCGAGTTGTTGTGGTTCCTTGAGATAAATGACATGCAAAACTTTTGTACTTCTCCTGTCAAATTGCTGTAACTAATTCCTACTGAAAACACTTGGTTTGGCTTTATCTTCTGTCTCTTTTTTGTCCTTGCAGCAGGAAAAATCAATTCTCATGAATATTGCCAGTGTTTAGAAAAAATCTAAAAATAACAAAACTCTGGCTAAAGAGTTATGGGTCAAGTTTTCTTTTTAAATGTTTACTTATATAACCTCTTATTTCTTCTTAGCATGAAACATTTGATAGACAAAGTTCCCTTCTTTTCATCATGAACTTTGGTGAAATATCCACTAAAAGAAAGATGTGACATGCTCTACAAGATGCTTCATTCACCCAGACCTGTTGATGGTGCACCTTTTTATAGAAATCACAGCCGACATGCCATGATTTGTATACTGTAGATAAGAATTATTTGCAGGAGTACACACATTCACAAGTAAATGAGCCTCTTGTGACAAAAAAAGCCAAAACCTTTTGAATTGGCTCGGTTTATTCAGCATGCTTTTAGCAGTGCCTTAATCGTACTTAGTAACACACATTACAGCAGTGAAGTCTTCAACAATGGGTCACTTGATCTGTTAGGTGTTACTTGTATTGCTTATGGCTATCATTATGGAATAAGGGAATAATGAAAGAGGAGAATTTTTATTTCCTTCACTGGGATTTTACCAGCGCACCATTTTTGCTGTCTGCTCCTTAGAAAACAGCACAAATTTCAACCTTCAGGGTGCCTTGAGGCTTCAAGATGCACTCTGAACTATGATGATGCGGCAGGCAAATCTGCTGTCAGTGTTATTAAAGATGTAGGAACACAAATATATAAACAAAAGGCCAGAGGCCAGGCCTAAAGGCACGGAAACTTGTTTATTCCAGACAAATCTTAACAAGTTGTAACAGCCTAACTTCGGCAGCTTGAGCTACAAACAGCTATGGAAAAAGACTTTTTGAACAAACTCCTTTAGACGCGTCCTGTTGGGAACACATGCACAGTATCCGTCACATACTCCCACTTTTTCGTTGTCAGGCTAGGTCAGAATTATTTTCTCTCTTATCATTCTTCAGCTTTTTCCCACTCATAATGAAACTCTGTGAGCACTGATTCTTGGCAGCTTGGCAGATGATTCAGTCCCTGGTCTGTCTCTGCAGTAAAGATGTTGGGAGGTGCTTTCAACTTGTATTTCCTCCTTACCCAGGCAAGAAAGCATATTTTATTGTCATATTCAGGCCAATATTTAAATATTATATCTCTGTCTTAGTGTTAAATCAGGAAAAAAAAATTAAGTACCACACCTTACTGGGAATAAGTCTATCTATCTCTGTACTGCAAAGCTAGTCATCGGTTGTACAACTCCAGCCCTTTTCAATTCAGTTTATTTATTAATATAGCACCAAATCACAGCACACAGTTTATCTCAACTTTACATAAAGACCAGGTCCAGACCACACTCCACAGAAGCCCAACAGAATCCTCAATAAGTAAGCACTATGTTGACAGAGGCAAGGAAAGTCTTCCCTTTAACAGGCAGAAACCATGACTTCGGGGAGGACAGTCATCTGTCTCAACCAGTTTGCCTTTACTTGGGTAACATTTAATCCACAGGGAGGTTTCATGACTGAGTCAGTCTGCTGACCATTCTTGTGAGCATTATGAGAATTAAATGACTTCGGAACGTCAATACGTTTCTCCGTCTGTGAGCATATACAGGTATCTCTAAAAAGATAATCAGACAGCCTCATCTAATTCACAAAATGCTTCTCGAGTCCTCGCTGAGACCATGATGGTGGCTCATATCACTTTGAGTTCTCTTTGTGCAGACTGTCAAACTATGACAACATAGTCAAAATACATTTTTTGACTTTTTGCTGAATTATAAACCATCCAGTCCCCTGTAGTCATCTAGGACAGGCCTGCTTTCTTTTAGTAAAAACTGCACATGAAGCAACAGCTCTCAATTTTTGTCTTGGACCAAACTCCTGCTTTAATTAAAATCAAATAATTGTGCATTTTTAACAGTGCACTCTGACCTTTACTCTTGCATTCTTTAAACATGTCTACATGGTTGGTTCGATTCCAGGTGGGGACACAAGCCCCTCTCACTATGGAGGGTTGTGTCAGGAAGGGTATCCAGCGTAAGACTCCTGCCAAATTATCAATGCAGAGTAATCTGCTGTGGTGACCCCTTGGGGAGAATACAAGGGAGCAGCCGAAGGTTGGAATAATATGAAAAAAATTAAATGATTCATATTATAAATATAATACTTATAAAAATGCATATTATAACATATTATGTATTTTTTTCATCCCTTGATTTTGTTCCATTGTTTGTTTCCTTTTAAAATGTAAATATTTAATGACAATATTATATTATTGAAAATTAAGGGATTTTTATCTATTGTAAATGGAATCTAGCTGTCCAACTGCGGGAATCACTGTGCCATATGCATATATGCTATGCAGTCATGTGAAAAAGAGAGTTTTTCACATGACTGCACAGACTTCTCTGAAAAACTAAGTACTCCCTTACTGCTTCCATAGCCATTAGGATGGTAAATAGCAGTCAGGCGCTGCTAATCAAATGCACTTTATTCACTTAACTGATCAACAACCAGTGTGAGTACCTCTGTAAAAACAAGTTTGTTGTCAGTTGGTTCAGGCGTGTCTTGGCACAATGCCACAATCTTCCCTTGAGTGGTTGTCCCAGAAATTTCACCCCAAGGCCAGACTGTGAAATGTTCAGATAAAAAGCAAAAACCCAAGAGCTACATCTCAGACTCTGCAAGCCTTAGTTAGCATTTCAAATGTTAAAGTTCATATAACTATAATTAGAAAAAGAATGAACAAGTTTGGCCCGTTTGGAAGGGATGAAAGAGAAAAAATGGAAGCACAGCTTAGGTTTGCATCTAAACAAACCCAAATACATCTGGAACAATGTCCTTTGGACAGATGAGGCCAAAGTGGAAATGTTTAGCCATAATGTACAGTGCTATGTTTGGCAAAAACCAATCACAGCATATCAGCACAGACACCTAATACCAGTGGTGGAGAGCTGATGATTTGGACTTGTTTTACAGTCACGGGACCCAGGCACCTTACAGTCATTGAGTTTACCATGAATTGCCAATTTTTACAGAGTCAAATGTAAGGCCATCTGTCCTACAGCTAAAGGTGGGAAAAAATCAGGTCATGCAAAAGGACAGTGATCCCAAATACAAGAGCAAATCTACAACATAATGAATGAAAAAGAAAAGAATGAAAGTGTGGCAATGACCCAGTCAAAGTCCAGACCTCAAGATACTTGAAATACCATGGCAGGACCTTAAGAGAGCTGTGAATAAACAAATGCCTGCAAACCTCAATTAACTGCACCAATGTGGACCATAGTTCCTCCACAATGATGTGAGAGTCATAGAAAAAAAAATTACTTCACTTTATTGCTGCTACGGTCATTCTACAAGCTAAATATCCATTAAAGATGGAAGTTGAAGTTTTGTTGGTCTGATTGATTCAATTCATCAAAAAAATGTTACTGCTGACATTTTGATTTGGTCTATAATTGTATTTATTTTTGTTTTTGATCTCCTTTCATGTGTAGAAAAAAAATCATCCATCCATTCATTCACCTAACTGCGGTTAATGGCATCCAATAAATCAATGGAGTGGCCTTTGTTGATCCTGTGTTTCAATGTGCACACCACATCAGATGTTCTGTGAGTCAGAGCACTGTTGTTTTTTCAGATACCGAAGAAACTAGAACTACCAGCCAAAGAAAATTTTATAACAAGTTCAAATCAAAACAGACATAAGAGTAAATGTCGTATCTGCATTCACAACACGGACTAACAATGCACACAAATGCAAATTACCCCGCTGATCCATGTCTGCTTGCTGTGTAAAAAGCTAATTTTAGTAAGCAGACAGCTTTAAAAGCTCACTCTGTACAAGTCTAACGATTTGTAAATAAGTGGACACCTTAATTCTGCCAGCAGTAAATCTATTCCTCATTTGCTTTGCCAGAATGCTGTAAGTTCCTTCCTTTACCACTATCTTACACCCACAAATAGCATCAATAATCCCACCGCAAAAACAAGATTGGCTTTAAATAAGCCTTTGCGTCTAACTTTGTCTTACTCATTCAAACTGTCTTTTCCCTGCTGTATACTTCGACTCGGGCTTAATCCACTACACTTTAGCAAACTCGTGTTCGGAGATGGCCTCTTAGAGCAGTAGATTGTTGTTTCCCCCCGATGACGTGTCAAGGGCTTACAGCTGAATTTCTTTCCGACTCTCTTGTCTTCCTAAGAGCCTGCCTTGGCCCCAGTCCCTAGAGTCACTGCCAGGGTTAGCTACAAAGTCAGCATCTAGCCAGCACTGACTTTTCATTAATCATCTTCTCCGTAGTGTGCTGGGTAGTCAGGAGATGTGACAGGATAGGGATAAGGACATAAATTTTGCTATTCTGGCCAGAGCCAAGGCAGTCTTCTCTCACCATCAGCCACAGACTCCCTGTTTGTCTGATTTTTCTAATTTAATTGGTTTCAAGTCAGAGGAGGATTAGAGGAAGAAACAAAAGAGGAATTGTGGTTCAGCAGCATGATAACAAACAGAGACACAGTCAATAACACAAAGGACAAGATAGCTGGAGATGATTTTGCTGTTTGACATGTTTACCTGTCTTCCTTTTGTCTTTATGAGTTCTGAACCTCCCTACTGTATTCTGAAAAAATCCCATGTTTCTCTGGTGTGTTTGAAAGAGTTGCTTTTTATCACCATTCTGCAAAGGGACCAGAGGGTGAGGGGATTAAATAAGAGATGAAAACTTGGCCGCGGTCTAAATTCACTGGGTCGACACATAGTCTGCTGCCAGGGACATTGACATGCACAGACTTGGCCACAAGTTAGAGGAATGGAAGCCGAGTGGCCCGGAGCGGCTCTGCAGACTGCTAATGGTCAGTGTGTTGATTAGATGGTGGGCGGCAGATAGAAATCTCATTATACTATTAACTGATTCATAGCTTGGAGCGGAATCCAGGGTAGTGACAGAGTTTGGACTTGTTCAGTGGAGTCAACACGCAGACGTGCACCGGAGTGCCTGCTGTGAGGAGTTTGCAGATGCTTAACCCACTTTGCATGATATTATGCAGCGTTTCAAATTTAATTCAGGGAGCCCGGTGCAATGGCATCTTTACGGCTTTAATGTGATTTTAAAGAGCATGTTGTTTCAGGACAAAACTTAAAAACAAGTAATTATAAAATGTATCCCGAGCGATTATCAGTTAATGAGAGTTATGCTTACACTAGGAGAGCTACAGAGGGTGGGATTACTCCTGGTAATTGAGTCTTCCATCACCAATCCTCGCCTCCTCCAAAAGGTTTTGTGATCTTCACTGAGGTTTCATGACTTCTGCCTCTGCTTTGGAAACAGAGTTATTAATTAATCACATAGCCAGACATTGCTTGATGTTGCCTTTAGGATTAAAATTAAAAAATGTTGCTTTTTGTGGCGTGGAGGACAGTCACAGCTTCTTTGGTGGGAAAACAGCTGCCTGTTGCTGCTGAAAACAGAGTTAATGAGATCGTTCAGCCTGAACCGTTTAGTAAATGCGCCAGAAAAGTATTTCTGGATGTGCGGATTCGAATTTATCGCTGCGACAACTTTTACCTCACAGAAATTTGGCTTGGCGTTAAAAAAATAAATACTGCATTATCCCGAGCTTTGAAGTTATACACTCAGTGAGACCAGAGTTCAGTTGAAGGTGACAAGACTGTTGAGAGGAACTGCCGTCACAACTGGATTCATCAAGAGCATCCAGACTGCTGCTTATTCAGTGGTGAAATTTCATCTGTCAAACAAGCCAGAAGCTTAGAGTCACTGAGCTCTTGCAGACACAGCTGGTGGATTTTGAAATGATTTTAAATGTTAGAAACCAAGATCAATTTTACAAAGAAACTATAGTGTGTAAAATACATGTTGCAAAATGCAATAAAATCATATACAATGTACCTGTTGGTTTTTTTAAGGACTGGGCTTACACTCATACAGAAATACTACTTCAGGAGACCATTCATCAAAGCAGAGCATAGAGCTGTGTGATGTATCAATATGATTTAGGCAATATCATCCCTCCCAGACCCTCCAAGGTCTGAGTCAACATAGGTGATGACTCTAATCCTAACCCTAGATTTTGGTGAAATGGTAAACTTTTTGGAGAAAACTGTAAATAGTTTTTGGTATGCGTCAGACAGAATGATTATTTTCTTTGTTCCCTGATAGACTTGGGAGCACACTTAGCTCTCTGCAGTTGCAATACAACCACTAAAAGTTTACCCCCAAAAGGCTATAATTTCTTCATGAATGCTGACCTGACCTGACCCCACTTGACATGATGTTAGGCTAGAAGTCATTTTTTTTTCTTTTTCTAATGCACATTAGATGATTGAGAACCAACACATGCTGCACCGAAGTTAATTCTATAAAATCCATGATTTTTTTTTTTCTTTTTTTACCGTTTCAGCTATGGCAACAGCAGATGGCAGTGAAAGCAGTCATCACATGGTATCACCATGAAAGCATATGATCCCACAATCAATTTGGTTTTTCTTTCTTGCTAAAAATGTGTTTAAAAAAAAAAGTTTACAGATAATGCCACCTAGTGTCAAATCTGTATTTTCAAAATAGCTGAAAATCTAATCAGTTTCACATCTTATAAAGGTCTATCACTGCTAAAATTTTAAATCATGAGTCAAATATTTTTTTGTGTTATGACAATAACACAAATGGTTTTGCAGTAGCAGCACGGATTATTCCGACATATCCCTGCTTTTCAGGGATATAAAAACAAAAATGACATATTCTAATTGCCTAGGGTTAGGGCTGGGGTTATCACAAATAACCTAAAGGACGTCTGGGGGTTAATATGTTTTGATGTAAAGCATTTCTCCAGTAAAGTTGTGCCAGCCCTGATCCTGCTCATGCCCTGCACCTCAAGCCCACTCTTAAAGCTCTCCTGCAGTGAGAAAAGAGAGTCAGCGTTGATCCATCAGTTAATATTATCTTCAAGTATACAGTCATAAAAAAAAAAGTTTTGCAGTCTAACCAAAACTTAACTACCCCCTTACTGTTCCCATAGGAATTAAGAGGGAAAATAGCAGCCAAGTGTTCTTAATTAATTGATCATCAGTCCATGTGCCCACCTCTATAAAAGCAGAAGTTCTGATGGTTTGCTGGTCTGGAGTATTCAGGTGTGTGTTAACAGAATGCCCCAAGCTTCCCAGGAGTTAACATCTCTGCAAATTCACCCCAAGGTCAGGCCATGCAATGCTCAGAGAAAGTGCAAAAACACAAGAGTTACATCTCAGACTCTACAGGCTTCAGTTCACATGTTAAAATTCATGACTACAATTAGAAAAAGACTGAACAAGTCTGGGCTGTTTGGAAGGGATGCCAGTCGAAAGCCTCTTCTCTCTAAGAAGAACATGACAGCATGGCTTAGGTTAGCAAAGTTGCATTTGAACAAACCACAAGACTTCTGAAAGAATGTCCTCTGGACAGCCCAAAGTAGAGATGTTTGGCCATAATGTAGAGCACATTTGGCAAAAAAAAAACACAGCATATCAGCTGTTTTACTAACTGTTAAGCACAGTGTTGGTAAGATGATGATTTGAACTCCTCTGTATACCAAAGTATTCTAGAGTCAAATTTAAGGCCATCTGTTAGACAGCTGAAGCTTGGCTGAAACTGGTTCATGCAACAGGACAATGATCCTAAGCACAGCAGCAAATCTGCCACAGAATGACTGAAAAAGAAGAGAATGAAGGTGCTGCAATGGGCTAGTCAAAGTCCACACCTCAATCTGATTGAAATACTGTGGCGGGACCTTAAGAGTGCTGTGCACAAACGAATGCTCACAAACCTCAATGAAATGAAGCAATGTTGCAAAGAAGAGTGGGCCAAAATTCCTCCACTATATATAGAGAGACTGACAAAGTCGCTCTTTGAAGTCCCTGAGTTATTTCTTTTTTCATTGTGTTCTATTTTATGAAGTTTTGATGACAGTTTAGTTTCCTGAGTTCTTTGTGTTTTGGTGATATACTTCCAGCACTTCCTGCATTCTTTCTGTATATTGTCCTCGGTTCTTTGTGTGTAAACTGGTTCTTATACGTCCTGTTTGGCAGTTTGTCCTGTGTTTTTTATTCAGTAATACTTGTCTATCTTTCCTAATTAATTTCAGCTGTGTCTCATCTCTTCCCTGTTGCTTATTCTCCAATCAGCCTCCGTGTATATATTTTCCTGTCTCCTTTCTAGCCCTTGTTAGATTGTCTTCTGTGTTCCCCGTGTGCCACGTCTTTCTGTAACGTTAAGCATTTGAGCCCTTCTCCTGCCACTGCTATTGTATCCCATGACAGTTATTGCTGTTAAAGGTGGTTCATCAAGCTATTGAATCATGGGGTGTACTTATTTCACAGGCCTACACAGAGTCCTGTGCAAACTTTATTTTTCACATCACTGTATGTTAAATTCATGCTCCAACTGGATATGTGGGAAGAGTCGACCAAGTTCATCCATTTGTGGAAACAACACTTTTAGAAAGAAATAATCGTTTTGAAAGCCACTAGACTCTATCAACAAAAACAGTGATTTTCACCACGCAGAAAGCAAGAGTTGCTCATCTTCTCTGTGTGACAACTACATTTTAACGTGGTAGCTAAAAGTTTAGAAATAACTCATTAAAACACCAAAGTCACACAATAGGACAAACTAACTGAGCAATTGGGGCAGCGGTGAACAAAACAGCTCCTGTGTTTTGTGGGGTAAAATTGCTGTTTTTATCAGTGGAGTTTGGAGGAGCATAACGGCTTCACTTCCTCAGCAGAAAGAGCTGCTGGACAGCAGGTAAACATAGCGTACACTTAAACTGGTATTGATTTGTTATTGGTGGCCAAAATCTGTTTAGCTGCTGACTGTCACAGATGTAAATATAGGCCAGATAGGAAACGCCAGGGCAGAGGTCCCAGGTCAGCAACAGGGCCAATTCATGACGCAGGAAAGTGCCCTACTATGCATCATCCCCGTGGGACTTCACCAAATAAGCAGAGACCTATGTTAAAAAATTCCCTTTAATTTATGATTGCCATCGGCATATTGGCTAAGAAGATGACATTTACCAACGGCTGTGTTTGATGTTTATCTATCGTATCCCATCAATTTTCTGCTGCTAAATGTTCAAAGATTATGTGATGAAGAGCTGAAAGACTTTAATGCTGTTAAAAGTGTGAATCTCTCTGTTTCTCTGGCTCAAAAAAGGAGGATAAATTACAACAAAAGCAAAAAACACATTGGTATTTCAAGGTGCATCCCTACAATTTTAAATTAAACATGCTGTCACATCAGCTCAAAACAATGTTATCCAGCATCCTCACCGGAATATAAACTATAATCTACAATGTTTGGCTGCACAATTTGGGCTTGTATTAATGGACTTGCTAGTGGGTCTGGAGTTTAAAAGGTTAAATTGATTACAGTTCTAAAAGCCTGTAATAACATTTAGACCAAACTGAGAAGGCATAAAAATAACTGAACTCAAGCATTAATGACCTCCAGGGGGATTTTATCTCAGACAAGGCTTCTCTCCTGCTGGCTGGATGCCTGCACTTTGAGGCTAATAACAGTACTAGGATGTGTAGTGGTGGTAACTAGTAGGAGTCATAGGTACAGACAGGCTATGGTCAGTATGGATGTCAGGAGTAGCAGAATTCCTTAAAGAAAAAGTAGTGACAGAATGTAACAAGATGTAGACAACATACAAAAGCAGCATAGTTTCATTTGTCTTTGGTTTTACCCCCAACTAGTCTAAAAAAATTATAATAATATTAAACTTGCACTTTAAATATAACACCAGCAAACGCTCCAGATCTTCATCTACAGTAGCAGGAGTGAAAATCGTTTGCTCCACAGATAAGAAATGACTTGAATTGATTGGAAAAACATGAACAAGTATGTCATTAGTATTCAAGCCAATGCAGTTTGAAAAGACATTAAATGAGGTGCAGATACATTCTCCAGCAGTTTTGTGAAAGAATGTCGTCAGCAAATTTAAGAGAAAGAGGACAATGAACACTTCACTTCAGCAGACTAAAAAAAGCCATGTAAGAAAGCATGTGTCCTATGTGTTTTCCTTGCAGACACTCTGAGCTGACTCAGTTGCGAAGGGTGCTACACCACAAAATAAAACAGAATACAATAGGAATATAAAAATAACAGAAGGTCCATGAACAGCAGAAGGTTACATAAACTGTATCAGGGATGTTGACCCTGCAAAGCCTAAAACTTCCCCTAAAGGAAGAAAAACAGGCATAAAATGTTCTCATGTAGAAGCATTAGTCAAAAACCTACAGGTGCAGTTTTTTGGATTAAATGCAGGTAGGGGATTGCCTTGAGGTTGAGCCCTGCATAAAATGAATTACAAAAACCCTGATGAGAGGAGACAGAGCCGGGATGACTTTTTCAAGATCAGTGAAGGTTAGAAAGGACTCAATCTGAGCTATAATCCACAGTCATTGGCAGGAATGTGCCCGTGACCTTTTGACTACGGGCAACTACTATTCTAAAAAGCAGCTTACAGATATCTGGTACCTTCTGTTGCTATATTTCTTTAGCTTGTATAGTCTAAGAGATAACTTTCTACCGTCTGAGTGCAAAATAGGGCATTCAAACTCATCTTCTCCTATATTTGGCCCGATCCAAAGTTCTCAAAGTATGGCCCGTGGCAGCATATGGTAATATTTTATGTGGTCCAAATGCACTTGGAAGGAAAGAATGCACTTGTCCATGTTTCATTCATCCACAGTTCATATTATGAGACCAACTGAGCTTTTCTCTTCCGTTTGTCATTGTAGCAGACTGTCTGTGTTGGTTCTCTAGTTCATAGTTGTCTTATGAGATGAAGGCAACTGGATTTCTTTTTAGGTTCTTGAAGATACTGCACCTCTCATCCAAAGGGCTACTTTAATTCTAAAAGTGGAGTCTCCCATGATGGGGGCCAGTTACCTTTAAGTCAAACTGTAGCACACGAAATCTTGTAAACATTAGCAGATTGTGTCAGAAATGTACACCATTCCAAAATGAAAGCTATCAGCATAGAGCACAATCCTCTGAACGCATCCCATTCCAAACACTAACTAAATTAATTTAATGTACTCATATGTTCCTGTGTGTTTTTCAACTATGTGCTTATTCCCTAAACTGGCACTCTAAACTTTGGAAACTTATTTATATCACCGGCCACTTTATTAGGTCCACCTGTTCAACTTTTTGTTAATACAAATATCAAAACAGTCAATCACATAGCAGCACCTCAGTCAAGACATTCTGCTGAAGTTTAAAGCAAACATCAGAATAGAGAAGAAATGTCATTTAGGAGACTTTGAATGTGGCATGGTTGTTGTGCCAGACGGGCTTGTCTTAGTAACCATCTCTACAGTTTACAGAGAATGATCCAAAAAGAGAAAATGTCCAGTGAGTGGCAATTCTTTGAACAAAAATGCCTTGTTGATGCCAGCGGTCAGAGGAAAAGCTTTGAGCTGATACGAAAGCAACAGTAACTGAAATAACCACTCATTACAACCAAGGTATGCAAAAGAGCATAATCGAATGCACAACATGTTTAACCTTGAAGCAGATGGGCTATGACAGCTGAAGACAACACCATGTGTTACTCCTATTAACTAAGAACCGAAAACTGTGTCTACAATTTGCACAGGCTTGCAAAAATTGGACAATCCAAGACAGGAAACATTGCCTGGCCTGATGAATCTTAATTTCTGCTGCGACATTCAAAGGGTAGGGTCAGAATTTGGAGCAAGCAAGATGAAAGTGTGGCTCCATCCTGCACTGTATTACCCATTTAGGCTGGCGGTAATATAATTGTGTGGGGGATATTTTCTTGGCACACTTTGGGCCGCTCTGAGGACTGTTTAAATGCCACCGCCTATCTGTATTATTACTGATTATGTCCATCCCTTTCTCACCCACAGTGTACCTATCTTCTAATGGCTCCTTCCAGCAGGATAACACACCATGTCACAAAGCTCAAATCATCTCAAGCTGGTTTCTTGAACATTACAGTGAGTTCACTGTACTCAAACAGCCTCCACAGTTACCAGATCTCAACTGAAAAGAACACCTCCGGGATATGGTGGAATGGGATATTGGATTGGTATCATGGATGTGCAGCTGACAAATCTGCAGAAATTACACGATGGCTATCGTGTCAATGTGGACCAAAATCTTTGAGGAATGTTTCAGCACTTTACTGAATCTAGACCACAAAGAATTAAGGTATTTCTGAAGGCAAAAGTGGCTCCAACACAGTACTAGCAAAGTGTATCTAATGGAATGGCTGATGAGTGTAAGAAGTGCATTTCCTAATCTTTTTTTTTTAAAAAGGAATCATTAAAAGGGCACACAGCACTTAAAATTCAACTTAAAATACTGCCTAAACAGACTTCTACCTTGTTAAAGAGCTGTGAATGCCTGTGCTCCGAGTACAGCATGAGTGTGATTGAGTGCATTTACAAAATCGATCACTATGTCGATGAGGAGTGAGGAAAAACAGGTAAGAAAGTCAGCGGAGTCAGAAGAGGTAAAAGGGATAAGGGTACTTTTCAGCACCATGGACTGCTCACAGAGCTCATAAAAACAAAGTCCTCCTAAATCAGTCTTTACTGCACACAAATCAGACATGCTCTTTTATCACCTCATTTACTAATAGGCTTTCTTTACACTCGATGGCATCAACAGTAGTGCTCAGGGATAGGGTCATCTTAATTCTAAGTTTATAGCTTCGAAGAAACGACCTCCTTTCAGGCACACTCACACCGGCTTCCATGGTTACCACCTGCGTTGACGGTGTCTTGTTACATACAAGCTTCCTCAAAGTAGTTGACGCTCCAGTTTTGCTGCAGCACATGCGTCCTGATATTACAAAGCTGCTTCCAGCTAGCAAAATTAATTCCCCCTCAGCAAATCGGAGCTTATTAGCTCCAAGAGGTCAATTTCAGACAGAGAGGCCAAACACATAATTAACAGGAGCCGGGAGCTAATCATACACAGGAGATCTTTGACTATGATAAAACGTTTCTAAGAGCTACTAATGTATATCTATTAAAAGGACCCGTGTTACATGTAAAGGTTGCCTGTTCTGGTTTGGTGAATAAGAAAAGTGGAAAAAACTTGCCTTCACCGCTTCAGCATGGGTGACTTTCTCGAAGACTTTGTCGTTGACTTTCATGATCTGATCACCGATCCGGAGACCCTCTTTCTCCGCCAGGCTCCCAGGCTCCACCAGGGACACGTAGATGCCGACCCCGTGCTCCGAGCCGCCGCGGATGCTGAAGCCCAGGCCCTCGTTGCTCTTGTGCCGCTTCATGGTGACCTGGCGCAGCTCACCGGGCGGCTCGTGGATAAAGTTCCTCCCGAGCAGAGGCACCAGGGGAGCTGTCCCGTCACTGCTGGTGCTGAAGCTGTCCGGCGAGCCCCGCAGCGCCACTTGAAACTCCGGGGGATTGTTTGGTGAGAAATGCCCCGGGGGCGTCGGGCTTGCGCTGAGGAATTCGCCCGGGGGAGGTTCAGCGTGGCCATTGCTTGCAACTAAATCCGATTTTAAGTAAAGGCCCTCGGATGTGTACTGCTCGAAGAGGAGCTGGTCGGAGCGGGGGATCACCAGGCGCAGCATGGGCAGAAGTTGCCGCTTGCTTGGCGCGTTGAGGATGACATTGAGGGTCTGCACCAGGTCGTACACGTTGCGTTTGGAGTGGTAGACGTTGAGGCAGTGGATGAACTGCTCCCTCTCGAAGTCGTTGAGCAGGAGGTTGAGCGCGTTGTGCAGCTTCCTCACGTTAGCCGACAGGGTCCGCGCACTGGATGCCACAGAGTTTGCGGAGGAGCTGAGCGACATGCGCTCCAGGTCGGTACTGCTCATACTGGCGGTGTGACCGGGACACGGCGCCACACTTGTGCGGGGTTAGAGAGCGCGCATTACGGGCCGGTGGCGCGGGATCAGACCGGCGCTTGGCATCACGACCACTGAAGGACTCGCAGTCCGGTTATACCCATGGTGTCCAGCTCTGACTAATGAACCACTTAATCTATTACTCACAACAGACTCGAAAGGAATAGCTTGCAGGGGGAATTATGTCCAAATAATTCAATTGCACTGTTCACCCAAATTATTTAGTTAATATAAATTAGAAACTTCAGACGTAAACTGTGCGTCAAAACCGGGCATGCAACAGCCTCGTGGAAAACTCCTCCAGAGAGCTTAGTAATACGCCACGTAAAGCTCTCAGCCTGTGTGTCATCAGCTGCCGTCTTATCTTCCAGGAGGTCAGGTGGCTGCCGAGCTGCCGCTTCTCTGGTGTCCGCCTGGCCGTAAACAGCCGCACTCCAGGTCAGAATAAACAACACCAGAGCTGAAAATGTATGTAGTCAAATAAATTCAGCCACACCAACTAACCATTTCCCCAAAGCAGAAAACGGAAAAGGGAATAAAAGTTATTTTGGGGCTCCTGCCCTGCGTCCCGAGGAGTTCAATATCCAGTTCTGGTCACGGTTTTACTTCCAAATGACTTCAAGCTCGCAAACAAATACATATCCACATGCGTCTGTTGGTGATGGTGGTTGGGTTTTTAATATCCGTTTGGTTGTAGTGCGGTGGTGCCCCGCAGTCCCGCGTAACTGCATCACAGCGACTGAGTAAAAACTGGCGGCTCTGTCGGGTCTGAGCGTCCCCTGTCAGGAAATGACGCACCTTCGTGCAGCCAATAAGTAGCTTGTAAGTAACAACACAAGCTCAGGGCGCTGTCACAACTGCCACAAATAAGTTAGTAATTACATCTGTAATTAGACAATACAGTAGACTGCCTTGCCTTCAGGGGCGGTTCAAGGCTTTTATAAATGGGGTGGCAAAGAGAGGGGGGAAAATAACAAGCGCGCGCGGGGGGGGGGATCATAATATTTGATTAGAATAAAAAAAAAACAATGAAAGGAAATTCGTCTGAAAATACAGGGGTAGGATTTTTACTCTCCTGCACAGCTCTGTGGACCAGTGTAGCTGGTATTACTTAAAAAAGTGACACTACATAAGAGCCTGAAAATTCTTTTGTGTCAGATTAACTGTCTTTCAAAGTGGTGAAAGTATTTTGACCATTTGCAATGCTTGATTATATCCACAAAAAGCAGGGATATGATGGAATCAGCACCATCCCAAATCTTTCCTGTCATCACAATAGCACAAAAACTAGAAAGAAAGAAAGAAAGAAAGATACTTTATTAATCCCCAGACAGAGAAAATTACAAGCCAACACATTCTTTTTTTAGTTGCTATATACACACTTTTGAATGCACAACACACGGGAGAACCAGAAACATGTAGTGATGAAAGAGGTGCAGAACAAGGCAGCCCATTACAGGCACCAAGGAGCACAGCGGGGTCTGATACCTTCTCTGGTCTGGTCTTCAGTCCACCACCATATGCACTGGTCCAGCACAGGGCCTTGAGTTGGTGGGTCCCAAGTAGGCCACCAGGTCCAGGTTGGTCTTGAACCACGGGCATCGGCAACCCTCTGGTTCCCAACCAAGTTCTCCGATGGACTGAGCCACAGCTGTCCAAAATTCTAAATCCAAAACCAGAGCATCTTCAGAGCATCTTTAATGGAATTCCAAATCCAAAACTGTTTGAATTTAGAATTTTTGCATGGGGATAGACCTCCCTGAGATCTGGAACTGATTAGATTTTCAGTCATCTTCAAAATATGGATTGGCCATCAGGTGGTTTTCTTCTGTAAAATGTTTACATTTGTAGCCATATCTCTATTCTTTCGATCTGCACGAAACAAACACCAAACTCATTGTGGGATCATATACATTTATGGTGACATCATGTCCTGTTTGCTGCTGTTTCCATCTGCTGTTGCTTTAGCTGAAATAAGTTTTTAAAAAAATCAGCATTATTATGGAATGAGCTTTGCTGCTGCATACATTGCTTCTTGATCATCCAATTTGCATTAAAGAAATACTGCCAATGGCATCTAGCCTCACATCACATCAACTGGGTTCGGGTCAGGTCATGATGAGATTTGGGCTTTTCCGGGATATACCTTTAGTGGGAGCTAGTTGGATCACTGCTGATTTCTCAGTTAATGTCTAAATCACTTTAAAATTGCTGCTAGAGATGATTTTCATGAGTTTGTTACAAAACTGGACCTCTTGACTACATTGGTGTTTTTGGTACCTTTCAGAGCATCTTTAATGGAATTAACTCACAAATAATATGGCTACTTTTGTGGTACTGTATATAAAAGTTGAAGTGGCCACAATGTCTTCACAGTGGCTCTGTGAAGTCCCATTATGATGCTTTGAGCTAAGAGTTTTCACCATCTTGGCATTTTGAAACCAGATGTGATAAGCAAATGGTAAAGATTCTCTTCCTTTCAGACTCAGACTTCAAATAATAACCATATTCACGAAATTATCTATTGAGCCCATAAAGTCATCAGGAAACTTTTAACTGATGTCATTGAGCAAGGGGAGAAGAGGGACGTTTTCCCAGAGACTTCTATACAACTGGAAGTCTTTATGGAAACACAAGAGTCACCACTGGAAGACTATTGAATATAATCCAGGTTTAAGGCACATCAGCAGTGGCTTCACTTTTCACACCTGAGTGGTGTGCTATGTGGCGGGTTTGATGGGTTAGGAAGGTATGCTGATCTTAAAGTCCGAATTTTCAGTGTCACAAAGGCGGCGCTCTTTAAACCTGCCTACATCAATAGGGTAAATTATGCTGAACACCTACACTGGTTGGAAGCAGATTATGTTCAGAGTTCAAGTTTAAAATCACATGTAAGCACCATGTTTTTACTGATTCTCTCATTTTCAGTATGAATTAAGTATGCTATAGATTCTCTGTAAGAATATTTGCAACCCATTCAATCATGTCTTTCTTCTTCTTCTTCTTTTGGCTGCTCCCATTAGGGGTCGCTACAGCGCATCATCTGCCACCATCTCACCCTATCCCTTGCATCCTCTTCCCTCACACCAACCTTCTGCAAGTCCTCCTTTACTACATCCATGAACCTTCTCTGTGGTCTTCCTCTTCTCCTCCTGTCTGGCAACTCTATCCTCAGCATCTTTTGTCCAATACATCCACTATCCCTCAGCCAGCTCGCTCCCTTTACCAGTCATAGTCCCTACTCTCACCTCCACCCTCCTACCGTTCCTTCTCTCTCTCTGCCTCCTGGCACGCCCACGGTGGCCATTGTTCACCAGAAATATGACTGATCTAAGATGGAAGTCGTATTATGAATCCGCATATTTGATATGGCAGCCCTCCCCATTTACCCAGGCTTGGGACTGGCACTGGGAGTACACTTGCTTGTGGGCCCCCAGTGGTTGCGTTATTCAGTCATGTCTTATTCATACCACCAAATGATGCCTGGCTGTAATGTTACAGCAGCGCACACTGTGTATTACATTGTCACAAGAATTTTCATATATTCAGTAGGAGATACAGATAATGTATAAATTTTATATGTCTGGTCCTAATCTGCAACCAAGTCTCTTTCACAAACATGGAATTGCAGCTGAAGCACTACAGAAAAGTGATCAGTTACATTTGTAGCCTATTTATTACAGACAATATTCAATCAGTAAAATAATTTCACTTTGATATGGCCACAAACTATAGTGATTTTCATGTCTCCTTTATTATGCTTTGGGGGAGTGTCAGAGCTGAATGCACCAAGTAACCTGTCGTGTTCAAATGTATCAAATTTCAGAGCTCTAATGTGCAGCTGTCACATTAGAAACAACCAGCAGCACAGAGCATGCAGTCAGCGATAAAAAAAAAATATATACTCAAATCAATTTGTTTAGTTTCCCGCTCAGTGCACTTTTGATGATGATGAATTCAGAGGTAAAATAAATACTTGTGAATTGCCAAGATCAACAATTTTCTGCAGCATTGCTCTCTGGTGTTATTTGCTTCAACAGTTGCATTTTGCTGTTATATTTTTACATTTTACAGCCCCAATTCCAAAAAGATTGGGACATTGTGGTTAAAAAAAATAAAAAATAAAAACACAATGCAGTGATTTGGAAATGTCAAGAAACAATATTTTAGTCACAAAAGAAAATTAAAAAACATACCAAATGTTGAAAGTGAGACATTTTACTATTTCATGAAAAGTAGTAGTTCATGTTGAACTTGATGGCAGCAACAAGTCTCAAAAAGGTTGAGACAAGGGCAATAAAAGTCTGGAAAAGTAAATTACACTAAAACAGCTTGAGGAACATGTTGCAAATAATTAAACTAGCAATGGGCCAGTAAAGTGATTGGGTATAAAAAGAGTACCTTAGAGACGCAGAGTCTCTCAGAAGTAAAGATGAGCAGAGGTTCAGCAATCTGTGGTCGACTGAGTTTAGAACTTGTGGAACAATTTCAGAATAATGTTCCTCAATGTAAAATTACAAAGATACTGAATATTCCATCATCTACAGTACATAATATTATCAAAGGTTTCATGGAATCTTGAGACATTTCTCTGTGCAATGGACAGAGACACAAGTTCTTTTGGGAAACCATGGATGTCGCATACTTCTGACTAAAGAGGAGAGGGACCATCTGGCTTGTTATCAGCACTCAGTTCAAAAGCCTGCATCTCTGATGGTATGGGGTGCATGATGCAACTTGTACATCTGGAAAGGCACTTTAAATTCTGAAAGATATACTGTATACAGGTTTTAGCGCAACATATGCATATTTCAGCAAGACAATGCTAAACCGCATACTACAGCTGCTACAACGGCATGGCTTCATAGCTGAAGCATCTGAGAGCTGAACTGGCCTGCCTGCAGTCCAGACTTTTCACCAGTTTAAAACATTTGAAAAGCATTAAATGCAAAATATGACAAAGAAAACCCAGGACTGTTGAGCAATCAGAATCCTATATTAGACAAGAATGGGACAACATGCCTCTCCCAAAGATCCAGCAGCTAGTCTCCTCAGTTCCCAGATGTTTACAGACTGTCATTAAAAGAAGATAGAATGCTACACAGTGGTAAACATGACCCTGCCGAAACTTTTTTTTGGAGATATGTTTTTGGAGTATGGCCAAGCGTGTCCAAACTTATATATATATATATATATATATACATACACACACACACACACACACACAGTATATGCTATTGCCACCTATGCTACAGTGTGCAGCATAGGTGGCAATAGGGTACAGAACTAAACTATATACAGTCACACAGTTGGATATACTGTAATGAGTGAAAATGAGTGTGAATATGAAGTGAAAAAAATTATATATTTCTATGCTATTTTGTAAATAAAATATTGGTTAATAAGAATTGCAAATCATTTCATTGTGCTTTTATTTATATATTAGGAAGCATCCTAACCTTTTTGGAATTAGGTTTGCATGATCTCTTGCACACGTTCATCTGATAATGTCTCTGATTGGAGTAGGCTGCACTCAATAGATCTATTTTATGTGGAAGAAGAGGCCAATGATGTGTGAAACACCCCCCTCTTATGTAAGCATGAATCCCGAAAAAGAAAGCCTAGGCTGACAAAGAAAGTGGTTAACCACTGTGATATCCAATATTGTTGACTGGGGTTTTAGGTTCTTTCAAGCCAGCTACGTAATAGAAAGATGCTGAAAAAATGATGAACTTATTTTCTCGTAAACCCCACTGGAAGCTACACTCATCTTTTATATACAGTATGCAAGACTGAGTTGGTGGAACTGAGACTGGGTAATTATAACCACTTAATGCTATTATGTTGTATTGCAAACTCATGCAGTCACTTGGGGGGAAAAAAGCCCCTAAGAACAAATAGTTTGAGTGTTTTTTATTGTGCTTGTCAACTTTTAGCAGAAAGATTTACTGTACTGACCGAAATGTTCTGTGCTGTTTTTCTATTTTGAAATCCCGTCTTGTAAAAGTAAAATCCCAAACATCGACTCAGTATGTGTCTTTGATTTTTCCCCCCTACTAATTTCCAGCTTTTCTGGACAGCCATTGATCTTTGCCTACAGGTATCTCTGCAGAGTTTAACTAGCAGTCCCTGATCCAGGAGGCCTCCAGCTGTAGCCAAAAGGAGCAAAGTGGACTTGAACTTAGCTCCAGAGTGATCAATCACTAGAACAAAACAGTGACGATATCAAGTGCAAAATGAAACCCTGCGCTCCAAGGCCATTGTGTTGACAAATGACAGTGTGTGGTTTTGGCAGAGCTTCAGAGTCGAGCCCTCCTTAAAATGAAGCTGCTGCAGATATTCATTCCGCTTTATTAACCAGTAACTGAAGTGGTTGTGGGCTGACCGGGGCAAACTGAACACCATCTGCTCTAAGAAAAGGAATCATTTTGACATTTTAATTTTAAATTATGAACCAGGGTGTGCTGGGTGATAAAACTGCTAATGTCAAACCAATTAGCGAGGATGAAAATGGACCAACAGATTTGGAAAATGAAAATGGTCTTTTGAAATGAATCAATAAGACTCAGAATGCAATGAACATCAGAGGAGCAAATGAGTTTAAAGCAGAGCTGACTGAAATCACAGATGAAGTTAGCACTCTGCTTTCTGAAAGTGACACAGCAGAACTGTCAGCATGTAGCAACCCAGGGAACTGAGATAAAAACAAAAGCATCTCATATGATATGCATAGTTTCAGAGGCAGAGGTTTATCAGTTAATGATTCACTTCAAAACGTCAGTCTTCTTCCTCCAAATACTGTAAGCTCCTTGGAATGGTGATAGTTCGTTCCAGTTTGTGAAAGATTGCTTGATATGAGGTTTGCAAGTATCTTTCCATTACAGATTAGTCAGAAAATGATCAGAAAATTTTGTTTTCTTCAACAGCAGTAAAACAGAAATAACTGATAGAAAACAGAAAAGGGCAACAACCAAACATGGGAGAAAGTAAAACCACAGAATGCATCTTCTTTAGGTACACCTGTTCAATTGCTCGTTAATACATATATCTAATCAGCCAATCATATGGTAGCATCAGAATGAGGAAAGAGGTGATTTTAGTGACTATGAATGTGGTATGGCTGTTGTTATCAGATGAGCTGATCTGATTATTTCAGAAACTGCTGATCTACTGGGATTTTCCTGCACAATAATCTCTAGGATTTAAAGATGATTGTCTAAAAAAGAGAAAATATTCAGTTGCCAGCGGTTTTCTAGGAAAAAATGCTTTGTTGCTGCCAGAGGCCAGAGAAGAATGGCCAGACTGCTTTATGACCACTGTGTATCCATCTTCTGATGGATGCTTCCAGCAGGATGACACATCATGTCACAAAGCTCAGATCATCTCAAAATGGTTTCTTGAACATGACAATGAGTTCATTGCACTCGAATGTCCTCCGCAGTCACCAGATCTCAGTGCAGTAGAGCACCTTTGGGATGTGGTGGAATGGGAAATTCACATCATAGACGTGCAGCTGACAAATCTGCAGCAACTGTGTGATGCTGTCATATCAATATGGACCCAAATAGGAATGAGGAATGTTTGCAGCACCTTGCTGAATCTATGCCATGCAGGTCTGAATGCAAAAGTGAGTCCAAGCCAGCATTAGCAAGGTGTACCTAATGAAGTGGCTGGCAAGTGCACAGTATATAACAGTTTTGATTGATATATGTCCTAAACAAGTTACTAATTATAAAAATAAAGGGACAGTTGACAATCAGCAAACCAGTTCAGTAAAACAGTTCAGTGAATTGGTGCAGCAATAAAAAAAGTACTTTCAGCTGCTCCCTGGCATTTTCCCCAAGGAGCCGCCACAATGGATTAAACTGCTCTGGAAATGTGTTTAGACCCAATCAGGAGATGAATATTTTTACTAAAATATATGTGATTAAAAAACATCATCCCAGATGTCTAGAGAAACAGACTAAATGGCCAGAATGTGTGGGCATCTCTGCTTCATCAGTCTCCTTGTACATTTCTGGACCCCTCCCAATGCTCCTGCTATTGTGCATTTGGATTTCTCACTGGAAGCCCATCTGGATCACCCACTTCAAGTTCAAGTCCCTTTGACTTGAAATTTATTTTGGGAAAGAAGCCAAAGTGGAGGAAGCTGGATGGACCCTGGCAAGTTGGATGGATGGTGAACAAAGATTGAGCTGGCAAGGCCAAAGAAATCCTACCTTTACATGCTGGTGCTCAGCACAGTTGAGGTCTGTGGTCTGTGGGATGTGTGGTTTTTGTTCAGCACTTTTGGAGTTATTGTCATTTTGTTTTTCATTGATTTCTGGCGCTCTAGTTTTGACAGATGTTAGGCTGAGTTTTGTTCTTGTTACTTTAGAAATGTATTCCTGTTATGCTTCTGTTTTACTTCATTATTCATTGTCTCTTGTGTATCTCCCGTTTCAACTCATGTGTGCATATATGGTGCTGTTCTCTCCTTTAGTCTTTATCTTGGTGTCTGTCTCCCTGCTCTTGAGTGTGCCCCCTGTTATTGAGGTTGCTTGGATTCTGTTTGTCTTATGGATTTTTGGTGTTCTGAATTATGATGTCAACATGAATTAAAGGTTAGTTTTTGCTGATTTTTCAAGTCTGCATTTGGG
>VUQH01087727.1:0-24063 GCA_015106775.1 Etroplus canarensis
GACTAGAGACAAGGAGGCTGAATACTGGAAAACATGAGGAAGACACAAAGAACCAATAACTAAACATGAGCTGAGGCTGGAACAATAAAAGTAAAACATAAGGCACACAGCAAAGGGGATGCAACCAAACTGGGAAGAAACGAGAACGAGACAGAAAAAAGGAAAACCAAACATCCTAGAATTAAACAAAACCTAGTCCCACAATACCAAAAACCACAAACCAGAACACACAGTCTCCAGACCTGAACCCTATCCAGCTGGTTTTGGATGAACTGGACAGAAGAGTGAAAGCAAAGCAACCTACAAGAGCCACACATTTATGGAAACTTCTGCAACAGAGTTGGGAAGAACTTGCTGAAGAATATTTAATTTCCATTGTAGAAAGAATGCCATTAGAGTGTTCAGCTGTTACATCCAAAGGTGGCTACTTTGATGAGTCAACAGTTTAAAATACATTTTGGTTTATTCCATGATTTCTTTTTGAACTTCAGCAGCTTGTTTGTTCTATGCTTTCATTTCAGAGTACGATGAGACACTAGACTGCTTCAATTTCAATAAAAAACTGAAAAATTGGGTGTTCTAAAACTTTTGACCGGCAGTGTATAAATATTTATACTAAAGAACCTCCTCTCTGCCACTGCGCTGTAATAAAACGGAGATGTGACTGCAGGAACAGCGCCACCCTGTGGGCCCAGCAGCGTGGTGCGGCTGGGGAACAGCAGCTGCGAACTACGGAAGGGGATTGGGGCCATTTAAACGGAGCGAAAACAACAGGCGGCAAAACGAAAGCGCGCAGCTGAAACTCCGCCGTCAGGGCTGTTTCCGCTACCGTCAGGAGATGCGTCTCAGTCCGCAGCCGTCAGCAAGGATTCCGTTGATGCACCGGGACCGAATGGAACCGCTCCGTTAGGCTAACAACGTTGGGTTTTGACAGGGCGAATTGGACAAAATGGAGGGTAATAATGTGGGTTAGCTTAGACCGCGTCGGCTCCGGAACCCGGCGGTAACGGTCCGGCGTGTCGAACGGCTCTGACTCCTATGAGAACCGGCCGAGCTGCGAACCGTCGGCAGGTCGCACGCTGACGGCAGCACACATGAGCGACCCGGGGGACGCGGCAGGTGTCCCCGGCTTCTCCGGCCTGCGCAACCCGCCTGGGCTGAGCTTCACCTCCGGCAGAGGAGGACTCCCCGGCCGGGACAGGAGCCTGACCTCCCCGACTCCGCCTGGAAGACTGACGTCCCTCAGAACCAGGGACCTGACGCTGGGAGGAGCCTTCAAAAAGACCAAGGTGAGAGAGATGGATCCATATTCATCTGAGCAAAGAAAGTGTCCCACTGTCCCGCCTGTCCACAGGCTGACCAGATGTCCCTCATTATGTAGGTCGGCGCAGTGTCCCTCTGTCCCACAGTTTGACTTCCTCTGCAGGACCTGATGAATGTGAAGAAAGGAGGGAAGATTTTTGAGCCTGATGTTGTGGCCATCAGGGAAAGTCACCAGCTTTGCACATTTTAGTCACTATGATGGAAACCAAACACGACATGAAGCAGCATGTAAACTGACAGAGTTTTGTCTCTTTGCTGAGTTAGTTTTCAGTTTTCCTCAGGAGAAAATATGGTGTGAAGTCACACAGCATAGGAGACATAATTCACTAAATACCTACCTGCTGACACCCAGAGAGGGTGAGCAGACAGAGCAGCAGCTGAAATACAGAATACAGGAGGATATAAAGACTGATGCACTCAAACTTCCTTTAAGCCTCACCGGATCTGCTTAGCGGGAGAGTGTCTGGATATATTTGGTCTTTATCTGCCAAATATCAGTCCAGTAATCTGCACAGGTTAGCAGCAGCACAGTAGCTCAGTGGTCAGTGCTTTTGCCTCACAGCAAGAGGGTCCTGGGTTCAAACCCAGGTAGGGCCCTGCTGTGTGGCATTTGCATGTTTTCTCCATTGAAAAACCGTCTGCCCAGGACACGCTCTGAAGAGTTCACTTCCTGTTTTAATAAAGGATCATAGTCGTCATTTCATTTTAACAAGGCTGTGAAACTCTCAGTGTGTCCCACACAAACACAGTGTTTGTTGGATGTGCTCGCTCAGTGTGTGGTCAGGCTGCTTACTGTCACATTTAGGAACTATTAGCGCAAAACCAAACAGTGCGTCTCTGTGCACATGGCCTCTAATTTTGTAATAATGTAAAAATATTGTATTTATGATGATGAACACAGGAAAACAGGATGAGGTTGTGTGTTTAAAGATGTTTCTGTGAAGGTGCCTACACACACACACACAGACAAACTGAATTAAACTGTTACTGTGAAGAAGGTCAGTCCAGTGGCTGTGATTTATACAGCTCAGGAGGAGGGCTCTCCAATCCAGGCAAATGAAACATGAAACCCACAGAAATATGACAGTTAGTCAAGTTTATTTCTAAATGCATTTTTTTTAAACCAGCATGTGCTGACAGATAACAGATTTACAAACAACGTGAGTAAAAGGTAAAGATAATTCAGTCTGCTCTAAAAGCCAGAGAATAAAAATGGGTTTTAAAAGTGTCTGATGTGAAGAGTTTGCTCCACAGTTTAGGAGCAGCTCCTGTATGTTCCAACAGCTCAGCAGAGTTAAACTAACAAAAACAATTCTGAAACTGACCGGTGTAAGGAAGCCATTATTGGTGTTATTTGCACTTTTTTGCCCATATGTGACCCATATGTGATTTGTCTATGACAGTTTGAAGAGCACAGATCTGATGTTTTAGAATCAGATTCAGCCCACAGGTCCTAAATCAGATACATATCCCGTGTTTTCAAAGTGACCTCAGTCTGAACGGTCATGTCTCATTTCATCTGACTTTTCCGTCATTGAAGGGAGACAGACACACTTCAGCGCCGGAGGAGGCAAGACGCGGCGAGATCAAATGTCCAAACAAGCATGGCAGACAGTGTTGATGGAGCTAGTCAGTGGAAAGAAAGTAAAGTTTTACACACATTGACATGTGTAGCATCTATATTTACTTGCGTAAACACAGCATGCTGCGTCAGAGCAGGAGGCTGTTCACCCTGGAGTCTGATGGCGGTCGCATTTAAATTATAATGTGAACGACCACACAAAATAAACGGATCACAGTAAAAAAAAAAATCAGGATTGCCTGCAGTGGTAACGGTCGTTTAGCTGGTCGTATAGCTGGCAGGACAAGGGCTAAGCAGATGGATCTGAGTATTATCTGTATAAAAAAGTAATATATAATGAATAAAAGGAAATAATTAAATAACAGAATAAAACAGTCACACTACAGTCCAGGAAGTGTGAGTGGGGCAGCAGTAACACTGCAACGCTCCATGAAGCGTATCAAACTACACTCACTGCATTCCCTTTGGTTTCATCAGCTCACAGAAGAACATCTTTGTTTGAGTGGTAATAAAGACACACATGGTTTTAACAGTATTTTATGTTCACTCTTTGTTTTCTGTTTTCCACAGAAAATCTTTGAGCCTAATGTACACGCTGTGAGGAAGAGTAAAGATGAGTGAGTGGTTACAAATTTCACTCTCCTGTGTAAGGATGATTCTGCATTGCATCGTGGTGTTTAACCTTGTTTGACCTTCGTAACACCTCTAGGTTAAAGGAAGAAATCCACACGGCTCCAAAGAAGGAGAGAAGAGATAGGAATGAGAGGAGGAGAGAGAACAGAGGGAGGAGGAAGGAGCGGCCTCAGACCATCCAGTCCCACTCCATCTTTGAACAGGGTCCTGCCGACAGTGTGCGCAAAACAGGTGCTCAGCTCCTCTTTTCTTTAATATCTGCATATTTCCTGGTGGATCGTGAACTTCAGAGGTCATTGCTTCTGTCAATCAACCCCTGTGGCTGCAGGCTGGCGTGGTGCTACAGACCTGCAGGACTCCACCACCTCTCCTGTCTGCAAACTGCTGAAGAAAGAGAAAAAAGAGTCAAAGGAGGAAGATGAAGAGGAAATACTGAACAAACTGCAGAGAGATGACGTGAGTGCTTCCTGTTTCATTCACAGCTTCACAAATGTCCACGTCTGCTTTAAAACAGCAGTCACATTGCTGTTCTCTTTCCTCTTGTCTTTACTGGCTGTGAAAGATCAGAACCTGCAGTCCTGCATTTACAGATTTGAGGCCTCTGTGTAAGGCAAACTCATTTCTGCAGGGGCTGCGTGGGGGTCTCCACCTGCTCCTCTGGTTCATGCACACGCAGCAGCTTTCAAAAATATGAAATAAGCGTGGATTTTAAGTGTCTTCAAAGTAAATGGGTTGAACATGTTGAAAATCCTGATAAAATACATTTATGTTTGTAACGTTACAAAAAGTGGAAAAGTTCAGGGGTTTGAATACTTTTACAAGGCAGTGTAACGCTGTCTGGGAAACATAAAGATGTCATTTCACGTGTGATAGTGACCTTGATAATTGCCGAGCGTGTTAGGTAACAGTTTTTTTTATGTATTCTCACACCCAATATAAGCACAGATTGGAATGTAAGATAAAAAGAAGACTTCCTGACTCTTGGTTGCTTCTGTGTGGGGAACTTGGGTCAGATGTTTCATGAAAATGAAAGTGAATGCCTTCATCAACAGTTAACTGGGCAGTGTTAGCTTAGCTTTCCACTAATTACTGAGACCAGCAAACGAGCAGCTCCCAGCTTAACACACCCTCCACATGAGGGTAAGGAACAAACCCTCATGTGGCTTCAGACAGCATTTCTGTTTGTCACATTGTTAGTGATCAAATAGGCTTTCCGCCTCAGCTTAATACGCTGCTCAAAAATGTAAAGCAACTAGGCAATTCAGTATTAGTTATACACAACCTTTTCACAACAGTCTCTTCAAGGAGGTTTATATTGTTAGCCCCGATTCTTTTATTGGAAGCCCAAGAACAGACCAGAGGAATCTTCCATTCATATAAAAATATTTATTGCGGTCACAGGTAAAGTATAGCAGCGCTGGACTCAAGAGCTCTCGCAGGAACTCAGCCAGAATGAGCCCAGATCACAGGAATCAGTTCACATTTATCTTCTTTGGGCTGGGCCTTGCCCCGTACAGAGGTGAATTCACACAAAACCGTTTGTAATTGGCCATCTATTATTGACGTGGACAGGCTTAACTGTCCAAAACAATGTGATAATCAGTGTGTATGAATGTTGATTTCAGGTGCTTATCTAACACAACAAAATAATAGCCTGTCTCTCAGTATACAGAAACCAGTCCTGGCTGGTTATGTTGTGTTATAATTTTGAACAAGCAGGGTCATAGCTTATACACAGTGAACTTTGAACAAAAACATAGATTTTGTACTCTAAGAAAATACATGATGTTCCACAACAAGGTCGATTATGAAGGCACAGAATGGGTTTCAGAGTGTGAGAAACTCAGAGGAAAGATGCCTGATGTCCAAATACAAAATTAATCCTAACACTATCATAAGATAGAGACCATAAAACAGGAAGAAGAAAATCCCAACAATCAGACCATCTCCTATGAGCAACATTTGGTGACAGTAGGAAGGAAGAACTCCCTTTTAACAGGAAGAGACTTCTAGCAGAACCAGGCTTAGGGAGGGGCAGCCATCTGCCGTGCTTGAAACACAGTCCAATGGTTTGTGCCTCCTGACTGGACAAATCTATGATTGTAATGATCAAGTGGTCCCTTCATTTTTTTGAGCAGTGTATATACAGTATCACCTCATGTGCTCATTGTGTTTAACACTGACAAAGGCCAGCAGTGTGGTTTAATTGAAACTGTCTCTTCCATTAGTTCACATGAAGTAAAGAGTTTCAGCACTTTAAGCTGGTGAACTGAACTAGTCTGTGATGCACCTGTGAGCGTGTGAAGTTTTCATCCATCGTAACAGTAGTCAGGTGATCGTAATCTGATAACTGATGTCATGTGTCTGTACCTGAAGTTCATAGATGATCCAGGCCTGAGGAACGATGCAAAGCTGAAGCCCATCCAGCTGCCTCTGAGTCAGTCCAGCCTGACCTCCACAGCATGTGAGCAAGCCAGCACCGCTGCAGTTCACCACACACACACCTGTTACCAAGTCAGTCTGTTTATTTGTAGTAAAACCATAACGTAACATAGAGGTGTCATTCAACAGATAATAAACAGGGTTTAATGATTCCAGAAGGTGTAATTAGTCAGGGCCAGACATGATGTGAAGTATTAACAGCTGTTTACAGTCATTATTGGCTAAAACACACAGTGAGTGCGGTTATTAGTAACATGACCGTCCAATGAGAATAAAGGAATTTTCTTTTCTTTAAAAGGCTGCCTTGGAGTTCTTTGATGTTTTAGTTAATAGTAATAATTTATTAATATGCACATTGATAAAATAGAATTAAGATCAGTACATATAGTGGAACATAGTGGACATCAGAACGTCCAAAGTTTGGACTTTTACAGATCCAGGTTTTCTGACAGGAGACATGCTCCTGGACCTGCTGCCTTCTGTTTCCTAATGACGGGTTGTTCACTCACTGTTACACAGGAGTGCCTGTAATGCACTCTTCCTGACAGAATCCATCAGGGCAGTATTTGGTATTGCTTTACTTGGCAGGTCCAGAGAACCCCCCGCTGTTCACACCTCGGTCCTGTGGAGCTCAGAGTAGAGCAGGGAGCAGCAGGCCCGAGCTGCCCAAATCAGAGCAGCCATCGCTGGTAGAACTGTTGCGGGATCTCAGCCTGACCGGCAGAGAGGAGCTGTTCTTCATGCAGCTCCCTGACTGCATGCCAGCCAGAGCATCTGGACCGCAGGTCGACCCAGCTGCCGGGCCTACAGCAAAGAAGGAAGGCAAGAGGACGGCACAGCTTCAAGCACAGGTGAGTTGACAGGAGGAACACGTGTTAATGATCAATCCTGAGTTATACATCAGTAACCATGGCTTTTTTGTATTTCTCCAGAACATTTTTTAGTCTGAATTTTCAGCTTAAAACTAAAACTAAGCATGTGGTACTCCTGCTACAGACATGTCTTCTCATTCAGAGAAATATCCAGGCAGTAGAAGGTAAAACCTACGCTTTCTGACCTGTCAGTATATTTTAAAACGAGATAAGAATGAAACAACGTAGTGCAGATATTTTTTTGTATAGCTAAATAACTCGTTTTGTTAGTACAGCCCTGTCAGTACTTTCCCACCCTGCAGCACAGAGGCAGACACAGAAAATATCCCACAGTTTGAACGTACATGTTAACTGGACTTTTACAAAAACACGTGTGGCAACTGTTGACAAAAGTTTGATGATTTGTCAAACCAGCAAGTTGCAGGATGAACAGCCACCCTGTGGATTCTGTTGCACATCCTCATGTGTTTACAGGTGTTTTGGAAGCAGCTTAGAAACACTTTATATGCAGTGAGCCTCAACAATAAACCACTGACAGGTGAAGTAAAGTGGATCGTCTCATCATAGCGTTCTGCTGGAAACCCACCTGTGCCGCCACACAGGCCACCAGCAAGCTTCCACCCACATCCACAGCACCTTCCTGCTGTGAGGTGACGCTGCTAAACACTGCAGCGATGACGCTGTCGTGTGTGAATGTGGCATTGTGTTTCATAGAAGTCCTGAGCTGTTGATGTTCACACATTCAGCCTGGTATATTTGTGCTTTGAGCCTCACGTCCTGATGTCCACCTCACGGTGGACAGAGGAGAGTTCAGCTGGTTTGTGGAGGAGCAGAGTGTCTGCGTCCAAAAACAGTCATTGTTTCTAATGTTCCACCAATGAAAGCATTGAACAGGTCACGTTTTAGATCTGTTTTAGCAGGAATACAAATTGTGCACAGATTTAGTGTCAGTACTGCACTCTTCTTTGTGTGTGTGTGTGTGTGTGTGTGTGTGTCTGTCTGTCTCAGGAGTCAGTGAGGGGGGGCTCCCCTGTGCTCTCAGAGTTCCCTGAAGGATTTTTGGGTAAACTGCAGATCAGGAAGTCAGGAAAGGTGGAGCTGAAGCTGGGTGACATCATTATGGACGTCTCAGAGGGAGCGGCATTCTCCTTCCTGCAGGTAGTGTGAGTGTGTGTGAGAGCAGCTGGCAGAGCGCACACACACACAGTGTGAACACATCTGTCAGATTATTGATTGGCTGCTTTACTCTGACACAGATGAAGAATCAGGATAAGCTGATATTAAAACTTATCCAAAGCTTTTGTGGTGGTTTGTTCACACTCACAAACACACCAACCTCATAGAACCCAGTCTGCTGGTGGAATCAAACCCAAGACCCTCTTACTGTGAGGTGACCATGCTAACCACTGCACCATGATCATGATTTTTTTTAACTAAGGTTAATATTTACAGACTGATCAGACACTTCTTCTTTTGGCTGCTCCCATCAGGGCTCGCCACAGCGGATCATTGTTATGAATCCGCATATTTGATTTGGCAAAGTTTTTACACCCTCGCAACCCTCCCCATTTACCTGGGCTTGGGACCGGCACTAGGAGTACACTGGCTTGTGGGCCCCTGTGGCTGGGTTAGACTGATCAGACACTGATGTAATAAATTAAATTGAAAGAACAAAAACTGCTGACAGATGAGGTTCAGCTTTATGGAAGCTTTAACTTCTCACACTTTAGACATGAAATACTATAAATGGCAACATTTTCTGACTAGATTTCACCAAAAAAAACCCAAAGAACAAAAGTAACAATATTTGAAAAAATACAAAAGTAAAAGCAGAGTTTTCCCAAACAGTGATCATATCCCTCATACCTGTCTCCAGACAGTTTTAGAAAGTGAACTACACACTCATATTTCCTCATCATTTAAAATAAAACTGGTGCTGTGAATAAAAATGAATTCCTCGTTTCCATCTTTTCATAATGTGCCCTGCCCCCTGCTGTTCAAACATAATATTTTGTCTCATTTTGTGCTCTGCACATCATCACAGATAAGACTGTAAGATGTGAAAGTTTAATGATAATTCTTAGAAATGAGTGTCTGTATGAAACTGCTCTTTAACCACAGTGTGTATGAGTGCATTAGTTTAAGACATTTATGATTTTACATTCATGACCTTTTCGGTATAATCTGTTCTCCAGTTTATTCTGACTTTATTCTTTGTTTGTCGTTTACGTTTTCAAACTAGATTTCAGTGAAAATTCTTTAAAACTTCATTTGAGAAGCTGGTCCAGATTTTTTCCAGATCAGGTCTAACATTGTGACCTCTGATAGCACTGAAGACACTTCATCGTGGCACCTGTTAGTGGGCGGGACATATTAGGCAACAAGTGGACAGTTTGTCCTCAGAGTGTTAGAGCCAGGAGAAATGGGCAAGTTTAAGGATTTGAGTGAGTTTGACAAGGACCAAACTGTGATGGCTAGACGACTGGGTCAGATCATCTTGTGGGGTGTTCCTGGTCCGCAGTGGTGAACCGCAGACAGGGTCATGGGGGGCCGAGGCTCACTCATGCAGTAAAAGGTAGACCAACAGTCAGGCAGGTGGTCATAATGTCAGGCCTGATGGGTGCAGATGACTGCCATCAGCAAATAAAGTGAATTTTAAATGTTTGGAGGCAGTTCAGATTTTTTTCTGTGTAGGACACCAGTAACCTGCAGGGGTCACAGTATCATTCCAGTTTGGATACCTGACAGATTTATTCCAGAATGTGTTTCAGAAGTTCAGGACCTGAGGAACACAAGCCAGTCTTTCACTGTTCATTCAGACGCCGTCTCTCCTTTCTGCAGCAACTGGTGTCTGTGCGTCTGACTGAGGGGCGGACTGGAGATATGATGGTCTTGGGAAACGTCCACCACAAGCTGGTCTTATCTCCTGACTTTCAGGCTTTACTGAGCCAAGCTGCATCGCAGCAGCCACAGGACCCCTGAGAGTCCCTGATCTACTGCAGACCCAGCAGAGGTGAGCAGGTCAAACAAGAGAGCCTGATCACTTTACGTGTTACAAACGTGAGCCTGATGTTACACTGCCATGAAGGTCACGTCATGGTTTGACTGTGGAATGAAGGTACTGCAGAGAACATGGTGTATCAGAACGACTCAGTTCTTACTGGGAAGAGACCCTGCAGCTTCTACACACACCAGCAATGTACTGCACTCATGCAGTAGTAGTAGTAGTATTTGTAGTCTTCAGCAGTAGAAGAAGCTGCACCTGCTTGTTTTTCTTTGATGTTGAATGTTTCATTTTTTCTATGATAAAGCCACTGCAGCAGTTTTATACGTTCCAGCCTGCGTGTTCTGCAATGCAGCTTACTGTAACTGGACTCTACTGTTTTGTGTGACCACACAGAAAATATTTTCATATTACATGTAAATGAGTCCTGTAATGTTACACAGTAAAACCCTGTGCGGTTGGAATCCTGTGAAGAGTTCAGATGCTGAGTCTGTTAGAGCAGGACAACAAGACTGTATGGAGCTTAGTCACTGACAGCAGTCTGACTGTACCGCTGTACGCTTCATTTTCATTGTGCAAAAACAGGCTAAATAAACTCAGTAAGAAGGCTGGCTCTGTCAAACTGGACACTTCTGAAGCTGCGGTGGACAGGAGGACATCATGAGTACCCTGACCACCTTCTGCACCTCACACTGGACAGAGGAGCTCTTTCTCACAGATACAGATGTTTGCACTCCAATTTTTAACTCCTAGCTTGAGTCAACTATTTAACAAAGTCTCCACTGCCCTCTACCTAACTGTACCTGCCTGTGTGTATACAGTGTGTACTGTTTCTTAGCATCTTCCATTACTGTTGTATATTTCATATTTTATTACAGTCATTTTTCTATGACAGCAGCCTCTGTGTGTGTTTTGTCTACTTGCTGCTGTAATGTAAGAATTCACACATTTGGGATGAATAAAGTTCTCTCTACACACACACTATAGTGGTTTACACATTCACCTTACAAGTAAAAGGTCCCTGGTTCAATTCCAGGTGGGGACACGAGCCCCTCCCACCATGGAGGTTGCATCAGGAAAGGCATCCAGGTGATTAATCTGCTTCTTAATACGGGGACTTTCCTGCGTAACGTTTTCAGAATGATTAGAGGCCATTTATTAGAAAATTGTGTGTAAATGTTTATTGAGAAAATACACCATGTAAATGAACACTGTAGGCAAAGCAGTAGGAGTAGCGCAGCTCTAAATACTGCACAGTCTAACAGTTAAAGCGACCTAATACTAAACATACACTCTTCATAATGACCAATTTCAGAGATAAAAAGCAGAAGCTGTCAGTTCACGTGTGACGCAGCGGGACTCCAGTGATCATACTAAGGATTCAGTCAGGTTTCCTTTATGTGAGCAGCAACACTCAGAGCTAGTAAATGCAATCTACAGAGGAAATATGGAACCCACTCAGTGTCAACAATATACCCCGTACTGCCCCACAATCCCATAGAAGCTCCAGCCGTGGATCAATCCACCACTGAAAGTAGTTCCTCAGCAGATGCACTGCCTCCTCCTGCCCAGAGGCTTTTTCATGATGAAGTTTCTAACATGTTCAGACTTTACAGGACACGCTGAGACATACAGGACACACTGAGACAAACACATTGTTAGTCTGGACTTTTTGTGGATTTATTGAAATTTTAAAAAATGCAGAATAACCTATCATCTACATCAGGGGTGTCAAGCTCGCGGCTCGCGGGCTGCTTCCGGCCCCGCCCCTACTTCTGGTCGCTGATTTGATGTCAAAAATATCATGTAATTCGGCCCTTTAAAGCGCCACATTGCGATTATATAATGAAATGTGGACGCATTGAATTAAATAACTGTACTGTGGCGCTTTAAAGGGCCGAATTACATGATATTTTTGACATCGAATCGGCGACCAGAAGTAGGGGCGGGGCCGGAAGCGAGCCGCGAGTTTGACACCCCTGATCTACATCAATACTGGCAACCAAAAACAGAAAACAGCAGTTGTTGGACGGCAACAGGAACCATTCTGTTCCCCTCAGGTCCACTGTGATCCCAGTCTAAGCTCCAAGGCTCTCAACTTTGCACTCAGTCTATTTGCCTCTTACTTTTCAGTCTCAGTCAAACTTCATATTATCACATTCACAGCACTCTACCTTAGCCTGAACAGTCCCAGTCTGCATCACTGGGAGGGACTCACAAACTCACACTGTACCTTTGAAATCCTGCCATCAGGGTTTATTTGGAGTTATTCCACCATACAGAGATCAATGATGGGAAAGCTTCGTTACCCTGCGCTGCCAGGAGCACACCTCCCTCCTTGAACACATCTTAAGTCTTCTTGGTGGACTCCTGGCTGGCAGTTTTTGTTGAGCTGCTTTTTGTCGTCGCTGTGGCCGTGGCTTTCCCCCCAGCTTTAGCCTTTTTTGTTCCTTTCTTGGTTGCTGAAGCTTTAGCAGTGGTTTTCTTCTTCTTCTTCGACTGGGTCTGCTCTCGGAGCAGGTCTTCTCGTCCAATCTCCACCATGTGGTCCTCCCACGACTTCATCTCGTTCTTGTAGCGAATTTTGTCGTCCTCTGCGAGCTGCATGTACGCCTGAGGTGCAGCACATGCCGAGATGAGAGCACTGAACATGATGGCATTCTAGCTACAAGTGTGTGACCAACCTGTTTCTGATGGCTGAACAGATTCCTCCAGTCCTCCAACAGTGACTTCATCTTCGCCTGAAAGGAGAAGGAGAAACAGTCCGTGTAACAAAACAACAAACATGAAAGCAGGAAAAATGACAGGTAACACAAAGGATGAATTACTTTTAAAAAGCAGCACAAACAAAGACGGACGAAGAACAAAGAAAAGTCGAGTAGAGGTAAACACGCTGCTCCTCAAAAGCTTGCTGTTCTCATTCTAAACCTCTGATTTTTCCCTTCAGTGAGAAGCATTTCCACCTGCACATCATCCATCCATGAGCTGAGAATAAATGAACACTTTATTCCACGGTGCACAGCTTCATGTCCCGCTGCCCTACGTCGGCACTGAAGACCACAGCTTCATGTCCCGCTGCCCTACGTCGGCACTGAAGACCACAGCTTCATGTCCCGCTGCCCTACGTCGGCACTGAAGACCACAGCTTCATGTCCCGCTGCCCTACGTCGGCACTGAAGACCACAGCTTCATCAAGTTTCTGTCTGGGTGGGGAAACACTTCTGACCTGTGCACTTCAAAGCACAAATGTCTTCATCCAACAGCTTCTGTCCCCTCGCCATTTTCAGTCCATCAATGTCTTTGCTGGGAGCACATGTTGTTCCAGGTCTGATTCCATACAGACACCTGGCTCTGTGTGTCCACTGATCCTCAGTACCAATCCCATACCAGTATGAAATGGTTAAGAAGCAACACAATGAAGGTAAGAGGACACAGAAAAATTAAAGAGTAGTATTAGGACTATTCACCTAATTTATTTGCCCTGATCTCATTTAAGCTCAGTGTCCTTTCTGGTCACTTTCTCCTTCCTGCTCTCCCTGAGTCCACGTCCTCACACAGGACAGACGTCAGATCACTAATCCAGCTGCTAAAATGTTACGTTACCTTAAGTATCTGATGCAAACTCTGCACACCTGAATGAGTGACAGGTGCTTCAGAGGACGTCTCAAACACAGTCAAGTCCTGCACTGTCTCACTTACTGCTCTTATATTTTATATAATTTACAATGAAGTGACTTCCATCAGCTATATCAACTTTTAAATCCAAAACATGCACTAATATGGACAAAAGTAATGGGTCATGGCTCTTAATGATTGAATCCAGGTGTTTGATTCAGTCCCATTACCACAGCTGTATAAAATCCAGCAGTTCTAAAGAGCTCACTGAATTCCAGCGTGGTACTGTAACAGGATGCCACCACTTCAGCAAGTCAGCTGGTGACATTTCTTCCCTCCTAGATATTCCACCATCAGCTGTAAGTGGGATTATTGCAAAGTGGAAGCATTTAGAATCCACAGCAACTCAGCCACCAAGTGTCAGACCACGTAAAGTTACAGAGCGGGGTCACCGAGTGCTGAGGAGCAGAGTGTGGAATAACTGCAGAGTTCCAAACCTCCTCTGGCATTAATATCAGCACAGAAACTGTGCACCAGGAGCTTCATGGTCGAGCAGCTGCATGCAGGCCTTACATCACCAAGCACAATGTCAAGGCTCACTGCCTTTGGACTGTGGAGCAGTGGCATGTTCTGTGGCGTGGCCAAACACACTAACTGACCAGCCTGGGTTTGATGAACACAAGAACAACATTACCTGCTGACTGTAAAGTTTGGTGGAGGGATAATGCTATGGGGTTGTTTTTCTGGGGTTAACCTGGGCCTCTTAGTTCCAGTTAAGGGAAATCTTAATGCTCCAGCTTACCAAGACATTTTGGACAATTCCATGCTTCCAACTTTGTAGGAACAGTTTAGGGAAGGACCTTTTCTGTTGGCTGCATGAGTTTGGTGTGGAAGAATTTGACTGGCCCACACACAGCCCTGGCCTCAACCCCATCCAACACCTTTGGTATGAACTAAAACAGAGATTATGAGCCAGGCCTTCTCATCCAACATCAGTGTCTGACCTCACAAATACTCTTCTGAATGAATGGACAAAAATTCCCACAGACACACTCCAACTTCTTGTAGAAAGTCTTCCCAGAAGAGTGGAAGCTGTTCTAGCTGAGGAGGACCAACTCCATATTAATGCCTAGAATGGAAGGTCATAAAAGGTGTGGAAGTGGCCCATTACTTTTGTCCATAAGGGTACAAAGAAAATATATTGTAGCAGTGTGAACTCTTTTCTATATTAGCTGTCCTGCTAGCAACCTGTGCACTGCTGCCATGTGGTGCTGTGAACACAGAACAATGTAGAATTGAATTGATCAACCAGTCACTGACCCACCAGGGATCGGCAACCTTTACCATCAAAAGAGCCGTTTCTGAGCAATTTCTGACTACAGAAAACATCTGTATGGAGCCACACAACATATTTGAGTCTTCAAATTAAAGTGCCACCATCAAGAATAAAAGTCTACCAACATTACTAACATTAATAAACACTGACACACTTGTGTTACAATTATGAATTAACAGCACAAATGTAATGAAAACTGTTTACTTTTTTAATTGTTTTTTACCATCAAACAAGAACAATTATGAAGAGGAAGTACTGAGTAAAAATGCCCACCAAAGAGGTTTGGCCTTCCAAAGGAAAATTTAGCAGAAGTGTGATGTGATACATATTTAATTTAAGCTTAAATCCAAGTTCATTTATTTGTTAAAAGACCAAAAATACAGTGAAGTCGTGCAACACAAACTCTTTGTTTTAAGCACAAAGCAGAGTACGGGATAAAGAAGACCAGCTGTCAGGTCATGTACACGCATAGTCACCCCAAAGACCCATTCTGAGCCAGGAATAGTACTGACATATAGCCCAACTACAGTGCAGCCCAGCCCAGCCCAGTGTCCTCAACTTTCTGATTGTTCCTTTTCTTTATCCCTTTCAGCAAATGCAGCGTACTTGTTGTGGAAACGTCTTTTGGTGCCTTCTTTTCTAGTAAGCCTACAGATTTGGCAGTGAAAGGAAACAAATTCATATAATGTTCCCGTCAAAGCCACAGGGAGCCGTGCATGGCTCTGGAGCTGCAGGTTTGAGACCCAGATTCAACCCAAAAGTCAGATCAGTGCATCAACTAGCAGACCAGGCCAGGTTTCAGCATTCAAACCAATAAGTCCTGCAAACTACCTTTAGTCAAAAATGAAATTCTGTTTCACATCAAGGTGCTGAAGCTCCTGACCTGAGTCGTCGTTCCTCTGGCCTCCTCAAAGTGCTCCGACATGAAGATGTTGAATGGCGAGCGAGGACGTTTGGGCTTCCCCAGGTTCGTCAGCTCCTGGAAAACACAAGCATGTGAGGAGGAACGTGTAGTTCAAAGGCTGTAATGAGATGTATTCAGATTGCTGCCTGGGACTCTGACCACGCTCTAAACTCAGAGCTCAGGCTGAGTGCTCTCACCTCACACACACACTCCCAATGACCCACTGACATGACACTTGTCTGCTGTCATGGATAAAACTGGTCCCTCTACAGTAAGCTGCGTGCTTACATGCGCGCTGTATAGGTTTGCTGCGTGCATGTGGGCAGCATAGACTTGCTGTGCTCGGAGTACGCCGGAGCAGTGCGCAATTGCGCAAGCGCGCAGCTTAGAGGGAACACTGGTGCACCATCCACCTGCTCACTCACATGAGTGGTGGCTGAGCTGCCATGCAAGCTGCAGGCTTCAGTAACTTGTTCAAGGACAGTTTGACCAGGAGGAGCTAAGGATCAGACTCCTAACCCTGACATTAGTGGCCTTTCTTCAGGCCATGATGTGTGTTTTAGAGCACAAGCAATGAAAATGTATGTTGGGAGGTCTTTTTCTGTCCCTAACTTCTTCTATCTTTCTTACCCTCTTCTTCCGGATGGCCTTCCTCTTGGCCATCTTCTGCCTCTTCTCCTGGGCTTGTTGCTGGAGCTGAGCTGGAGTCAGCTGAGCCTGATAACGCTCCAGGTCCAACTTGAACTGTTCCCTGGCCCGGAGAGAGGCATCCTGAAATGGCTACAAGGCCAAGAGGCCAAACAGGAGCTTTGGTCACAACAACAGAATGCACACGTGTGACAGAAGCAGGTACTCTCGCTCCTACTTTATGAGGATCTCAGATGGCATGGCTCATGCTACCAAGGGTTCCTGAAGAACATACCTGTTTCTGTACTGGGCTCAGCAATCTCCACTGCTGGGCAATCTTCCTAATGAGATCCACTGCTTTGAGTTCTAAAGGAAATAATAATCAAATGTTTACTGACAACAGATGTACGTGGTCTGAATAAGGAGGGAAAACCCTTCAGACTGATGCAGAGGAGCTCAGGAAGCTGCTGTGAGAGCACAATGGGAATCTGATATGATCTAAGTTTTACAGACACAATCAGTGGGTATACACACATCTGTGCAACCTGGGTTAGGGTTTGACATAGACTCACTCGATGCAGATCTAGTTAATCACATGCTCACTTTGTGTCTCAAGTTGAAAGATTTGGGACTTTAAGGACGGTGGAGCACACGCTGCTGTAAAGAGAACTGATGGGGGGACTGGATTCACAACATCAGACAGAAGGAGATAAAATGCAGAACAATAATCTTTATTTTATCTTTAGATCAGTGGAAGTGAAACCCCGGAGGGGACACACCAACAGCCAGGTATGCTGATAATCATATTTTGTGATGGATTTCTGCATCTGTCCAAGACAATAATGTGACTGACACATTATTGGACAATCCCCTCACTCTTATTTTGAAAGTGCAGTTCTAAGCAGCCAGTCCTTCCTGGGCAGGTCACTGGTGTCATTCAGCTGACTTAAGTCCCTCTGTGAGACAGACTCCAGCTCCACTGTCTTGAACCTCAGGATGAGGAACTGACTGGAGAGGGAGCTGATTATTGCTCCGGTATAGATTCTCACATTTATTTGTTAAAAGAATGGGGGCATCATAAACACAGCACATCATCAGAGCTGCTGTTTGCATCAGTCCATCCACTAACCACACACAAACACTGTGCTGGTATGAAACCAGGTTATTAAAGTTCTCCTCATGCTGTGTACCTGGGTTTTCTCTGCTCACAATCGGCTTCTGTTGCTGAAGATATCTCAGGTATCCGTTCAGAGGTCTCTTTGGAGGCCCACCGGCCTCAGAGGTCAGATGTTTCACTGGGTTGATGTATGCAGCGGGGAGGACACGGGTACACCTACAGAGTGCACACACACACACACACACACACACACACACACACACACATACAACAGATCAGCATCCATTTTCTCTGACTGAGAACACACACATGAAGATGTGTGATTCCTCTGCTGCTTCTCTGAAACTGAACTCTGCTCAGACACAGCTGGACTCTTGAAGATGTTCCTTTGAACTCTGGGAAGCTGCGATGGACATTTTTTCCATCAGATTTAATCATCATGAACTGACTGTGCTGTACAGTCACTTATATTCACTCAGTTTTTGGATGCAGAGCTGCAGCTCTCAGAGCTCCTCTCAGAGCTGCAGCTCTCAGAGCTCCACTCAGAGCTGCAGTTCAGAGCTGAAGTTTACAGAGCTCCTCACAGAGCTGCAGTTCACAGTGCTGAAGTTTACAGAGCTCCACTCAGAGCTGCAGCTCTCAGAGCTCCTCCTCTCCTCAGCACTGAAGGTCAGCCTCTTATTTCCTGATGCTAACCACCGCGCTCCTTCATGAAAGCGTCTGTTAGCTTCTAAAAACGGAAACTCGGCTGGTCGCTGTCAGACAGCAGGCTGTATTCTCTGAGCAGCAGGGTTGTGGGTTCGATACCTTGTCAGAGTGTTCGTGCAGCAGAGCGCGCTGAAGGATTTAGCCAGCAGGCTAACACCCGCTGTCACCAAGCTGTACGGAGCCATGGCGACCAAACACCGACAAACGGCCGAACTGTCGAACGACCCAGCGGCTCTCTGTCTTCATGCACCCGGTGCTCAGCGTGGACCAGCCCGTGGACACTCCGTGGACACTCTGTAGACACCCCGCTGACAGGTAGGAGCAAAACGCGCCTTCTCTCTGTCGCGGTGGATTGTGGGAAAAGGTCGACTTTTTTTTCTCCCCATCTTGAATCTTTATTTAAATCCGTTTGAAACAAACACGGAGGAACAGAGTAAACTGCACTGATCGCTTTGATTGATCTTATCTTAGAACAGGAAGACTTTAGAAGCAGGGGGACTGGAAACTCAGTGCCAGGACAAACAATGAGATATTTAATTTGAGATAATTAGAGATATTTAGATAGAGATATTAAAAATCATGAAACAGTAGTGGGTAAAACACATAAATGGGAATTTGATAAATTTAAGATCAGAGAATTTACTATAAAATTCTACAAAGAAGTGAGTAGGAAAAACGAGAACATGAAAGTAAGTTACTGTTATATTGTAACTCAGTGTTGTGGAAAAAGTAAACATACAGCAGGAAAATAAATTGATGGAGTTACAGACTAAATTCGGGTGCTTTTATAAGGTCGAGAGCCAAATAGATTGAAGCAGGGCAAAAAAAAAATCATATTTTATTAATCTGGAGAAATGTAGACAGCAGAGTAATTTAATCGCAAACCTTTTGATAAATGAGACTGAATGCAAAGATTTCAGAAAGATTGAAAGAGAAGTTTTTACTTTCTGTTCCTAGTTGTCCTCCTCAGATTATTGTGCAGAGGATGCTGATGTCTCTTTGATACGATCCATAACTTCATCCTGTGTTCTGACGAATCATTTAAAGATTTGTGTGAATCAGAGCTTAAAATTGAGAACTGGATTCAGTGGTCATGAAAATGGCTTTAAACAAGCCTCCAGGAACAGATGGACTCACTGCTAATGTCTTCTTCTGGAAGGACTTAAGAACCTTGTTATTTGATTCGTTAAATGAATCTATAGATAAGAAAGAACGTTATTCCCAGTGTGAGTTTTGAAAAAATGGGTAGAATAGACTTTTTGTTACGTTGTGACTTTGGATCACAGCTCATTGCCGGTTAAACTCTCAGCTTTCCACCAGCAGGTCCTTCTCTATTAGAAATTGATTTATAAACATAACTTTACTCCTCACAGTACTTCTGTATGGAACAACAGGTATATTCATCTTTGTAAATAAACAATCTGTGTACATGGATGAATGGAGATCCAAAGGGATTTGGGCGGCAGCTCATTTTATGGATGAAAATGGTGACTTGTTACGACATAAGAAGTTCTGTGAGAAGTTTAATTTAAGTTGCACTGCTAAGAGTTATGAAACACTATCAAAAGCCATCCCAATTCCTTTGAGATCAATGATTAAAGAAGACATTGTGCACTCCAAGCTTTCTCCTGGACTGAGACAGCTCTACATAGCAGGAGTTGACTTTTAGTGACAGCAGGTTTACAAACAAGGTGATCAGAACTATTTTGATAAAGGAAATTTATCGTAACCCAGCTTATTCTGAAAGAGTTTGAGACTGAGGAGGTTAAGGCGATAAGAAGACAGTATATTTTACTTCCCCTTCCTCCTAAAGTAAAAGAAGTTAATTTCAAAGTCACAAGTGAGATTTACAAAACTAATGAATTTCTCAGACTGAAATGTAATCTCGATGTGAACCCCTGTGCATGCTGTGAAAATGATATTGAAAGTTTGGATCAGCTGGTTGTCTGCTTTCTGGAATGACATGTGGAGCTGGCTACAGTCCAGGGGAATTCAGTTACCACATTTGACAGTGGCTGGAATTAAATTTGGGATACTTGTTGAGGATCCAGATTTAAACTTGGTTATTAGACCTGTCTTGTTATTAGGACATTTTTTTATTCACAAATGCAGACATTTCAAAGCTAAACCAAGTATAAACAGATGGCTGAACGAACTTAAATTCCTGAGTAAATCGCAGAAACTTGTAAAAGATAAGAAAGCCCATGATTCTGTTGTATCATTCAATAATTTTAATTTAGTTTAAGATGAGGCCTCCTCTCTATCTGAGATTCAGGTCCTGATTTGTCTTTTTGCTCACTCTCTATGTGCCCATTTTCTCATGTTTTACACTGCCCTTTGTTATTTTTTTATTTATTTAGTTAGTTTGTTGTTCTTTTCTTTCCTTTCTTTTTATTTATGCTCAACCAGGTATATATAGATGTCTTGAATAACTATTGTGCTTTATATGTTTGTATTAATGTTCACAAATAAAGTTCTTTTTTTTTTAAAAAAACTGTTTCCGACTTTTATTTTTGAAGCTCTAATCTTTTATTTTGAAAAGTTCTGACTTTTATTTCTAAAAAGTTCTAATCTTTTGAAGTCCAGTGAAAAGGTCAGAGTTCATGCTTCCCTGCACGAGCTGCACAGTAACGTGATCATAATCAATCAAAGAGCAAAAGGAAATCAAAAGGAAATCAGTGACAGGAAGAACACCTATACCTATATTATGTTATATATATATTATTATATATATTATATTATACCTATAATAATATTCGTTTAGTTTTGGACTTGGTTATAAACAAATAACTCCTGGCAGTCCATTAATTGTATTTAGGATTTCATAAGGCATTGAATACAGACATTTGAGTCCTCGTACAATGGCAGTAACAGCCCTGTGAAACTGCCTGTGGTACATCACCCAAATCTGAGAAGATGATACTCCTTTATTCTCAGAAAGTAAAAAGCCTCAGCTGTTATCTTTCAGATGCTTCTGCTTTAAACTTTGATTTGAATAAAAGATCCTTGCTTTAAAAGACTGTTACATAAATGCAACAGATTCCAGTTATAAATGACGTGAAATATTTAGGAATTAAAATTACAAGAGATGACAAGTAGTTGCTGAGTCATAATATCGACTCAAAGATCTCATGCATTCAGCTGAAAGTCAACTCATGGCTGGTCAGAGGTTTCTCTGGCAGAGTGCTGCTGAGCAAAGCAGAAGGTCCAAAGCATCATAGGTCTTCTCTTCATGGTTCAAAACATCAAACTTCTTCTTTAGAAAGACTTTTTTTCCATTTCATTTGGAAGAACAAATCACATGTGGTTTAAATGAAAGGTCACATCTTTGTCTCAACATCTGGAACTTTTCCTCATTTAACCAAATTATCAAGCGTAATTGGAGAAAAAGATTTTTAAAAGACCCAGAGAGCGTGTGGAATACCATCCCAAACTTTTGTTTAAAAAAGAAGGCGGTCGTAACCTGCCCATCAGACTGTCCACGTTTCATAAAGCAGCTCTGCTGTCATGATCCATTCTATACAGGCACAGCTCTCCTCACAAATGGTTTACATGGAACAATAGAAACATCACAGTACCAACACATCATGATTTTATGAAAACTGCTTTAACGACATCTTGCCCGTGAAGCAGCTTTTCATTAGTGGAGGGCTTCTGCACTCTTGTAAGCAGTTTGTAGAGAAACACAGAGTTCCTGTGTCTCACAAGGAGAACAGTACTGTAAGTAATTCATTATCAGCTGGTATCATATATTTATCACATTGACGACTCTGTGACTCTAACAGTTACTGTATCACCTCTGATGGCATTTTAATCTGAGACAAAACAATCCAACATCTTCTTCATCACAGACTCCCTGTGAGGACAGAGCAGGCTCTGAATGTTCACATGAGAACGTTCACGTTTCACTCTGCCCGACAAAAACAACATCAAGCAACTATTATTAAAGATCATACACACAAATTATACGTTATGTTATGTGTATGTGTATGAATATTCCTGATATAAAGGACAAATGCTCAGATGTTTTTTTTGTTTATAGGATGTTTTAGAATCATCTCCATCAGACCTGAAGGCATATTTTGGTTAAAAAATTGTACTTAAAGAATGTGATTTATTATTAATTTTCCTCATTATTCAAGTCACATTTTATATACATTACAGTGTACCTTCAGCTGGTCCCTTGTGTTCTCCACAGTGGATTAACCTGCACTGGTGATTCGGCAGAGCTTTTACACCACATACAACCCTCCATGATGTGAGAGGCTTGAGTCCCCGACCTGGAATCGAACCAGGGACCGTTTGTTTTAAAGGCAAATGTGTAACCCACTACACTACATTAAAAAAAAAACAAATGAATCTCTTACGTGACTTTTTAACAAACAGAATTTATATTTCATGACATTTTCACATCTCAGACTCCAACATTAACTGAATAAAACTTTAGAGCTCTGCAAAACTTACAAAATTATACCCAGTCCAACAGACCCTAGGTTCATGTTCCTTTTAGCTGTAAATTGTTTGGGTTGTTTGGGGTTTTTTTCGATCCTGAAATGTAAAAATGTGTAGCCTATAAATGCACTGAATTTTAAAAAAGCTTTAATATTTCATCAAGTAAAATGTACTTCATCGTGTACATCTATCACCTGGTGCAGCTTCCTCTTATTTTTGCTGAGGATCAATAGCTGTGGCACATAAATGGCCAGCCTGGGGGTCTCCCTGATTCCAAATCCAGAAAATAAAAGGAAAACAGATCATCTATAGTGGATGGATGAATATGCTTGTTTTCACCTGTGTCAAGAAATCAGCAAAACACCAGAAAAGTACCATGGAAGGCATTTTCCGAACAGGCACACTGCATTTACTGAAAACTATCAAAGAAAGAGCAATCAGCAAAGCGGCGTCTGCTCTCAAAAGCACTCAGTTACTGTAAGTTTAGTTCTCAGTGGCCTAAACAGCGGTGGTCTGTCTGACCGACCTTCAGATGGACCTTCAGAGTGAACAGACACGTCAGAACGACAGTTTGGCCTGTAGTTAAGAAGAGTCTGCATCACCTGAATCTAGTTTCTTCATTTTCACTTTTATACTGTCTATCAAATAATGATAACCAGCCCTCTGCTGAGTAGTCATGAGGTAAAAGATTTGAATCATTCATTATTATCATTACAGCCTCTGCCACCTTCACTGTAATGCTCAAATATGTTTTGCAGCTTCATGCAGATTTTTTGGCTAAAAACTGCTCACATAAACTGGTTCTTCTGATAGTAAAGGTTCCTGACCGCTGGTCTACCTGGACACTGTGGCACACACTGCCCTGTACACTTTTTATTTGGTGTTTTTGAAGCATTTTGAAGTCTTCTGTTGTGTCCTTTTATCTGAAAACGTGTTGCCATTAAATTCAAAATGTGAAGATACTTCTCAAAAATGTGTTGTCTTTGTACTATTTTTTAAATGGGGTTTAAATAATTATCAAACCACTGCATTCTGAATGTATTAAAGTTTCTTACAATATGACAGTGAAGCACAGACTGTCCTGCAGGGGGCGCCAAGATAAAGCCTGAAGGGAACAGAGGCCAAACCAGCCACAGGGGCCCACAAGCCAGTGTACTTCTAGTGCTGGTCCCAAGCCTGGGGAAATGGTGAGGGTTGCATCAGGAAGAGCATCCGGCGTAAAAACTTTGCCAAATCAAATATGCAGATTCATAACACGACTTCCATACCGGATCGGTCGCGGCCCGGGTTAACGACCGCCTCCGTTGCCATTAGCCAACAGGGTGCCGGTGGAAACTATGCTACTGTTGGCCGAAGACCAAGGAGGGGGAGAGGGGGAAAGCGTGTTAGGAGGCAGAGAGAGAGAAGGAAAGGTAGGAGGCTGGAGGTGAGAGTAGGGACTTTAAATG
>VUQH01087728.1:0-23747 GCA_015106775.1 Etroplus canarensis
CACAAACACACCACCTCCACTGTGAAGCATGGTGGTGGCAGCATCATGCTCTGGGCTTCTCAGCAGCAGGAAGGTTTGTAAAGGTAGAGGGGAACATGAATGCAGAAAAATAAAACCAAATCCTGGAGGATCATCTGACTCAGTCTGTAAGAGAACTACGGCTTGGGAGAAGATTATTTTCCAGCAAGACAATGAGCCCAAGCATACAGCAAAAGCTCCACAGAAATGGTTCAGAGACAACAAGGTGAAGGTTCTGGATTGGCCAAGTCAAAGCCCAGATCCCAGTCCAATCCAGAATTTGTTCTGGACTTGAAAAGAGCTGTTCACACCTGATCCCTGAGCAACCTGACAGAGCTTGATCTGTTGTGTAAGGAAGAATGGAGAAAAATGTCAGTGTCCAGATGTCCAGCCTGATTGAGACATGTCCACACAGACTCAGTGCTGTGATTGCAGCTAAAGCTGCATCCACTAAATACTGACCTAAAGGGGGAATATTCTTGCAGACATATATTTTACACTATATATTTTAATTCATTGACATTAGTTTGTAAAACTCTGTTTTCACTTTGGTATGAAAGAAGATTTTTTGCAAATTTTTGTCAAAAATCCAAATTTTATTGACTATGATTTCATTTATTAAAGCAACAAAAGGCTAAAACATCCAAGGTCGGTGAAGACTTTTATATGCGCTATATAGAGCCCAGTGTTTCTTGGAGAATGAACACTGCAGAGGTCAGTATAACAATATGAGTGGATTGTAGAGTCCTAACCTTAAAACTTAAAGCAGTTTATGTTGACTGTTGCTATGAATTTGTGATATGTAAATCAAACTGAACTGTGTACAGCTCTCAACTATGTTCTTTCTTCCTCTATTTTGGGCAGCAGTCAAATGAGTGGAAATATTTCAAAGGAGAGATGCTCGTTTATGAGTGATACAAAAAGGATTAAATGTTCAGAATTGTCCAGATGTTCTATCTATCTATCTATCTATCTATCTATCTATCTATCTGTCTATCTATCAACAAACAGATGATTTACAAGAAATGAAGGTTATGACTTGTCCTAGTTTCTGTCCAAATGGGATAACCTTTCCTGTGAATCCAGAGTTTTCCACGTGAACATGTTTGCCTTGTGAAGTTCAGCCAGCCTGGGAGAGGTGTCCAGCTCAGGCCACAGCTGGTCCATCAGGCTGTGGGGTGGAGTTGGATGGTCAGCCAGAAGACCTCTGTTTAAATAAATATCAATCATGGCTCCCAGGCTGAACTACCACCCCTCTGTTACTCTGAGGCTGTGATTGGTTGTAGAGAGGCCAACCTGCCACAAACCTCTGCATCAGTGTCCATTCACTGACAACAATGAAGCCGAATAACTAATGAGCTCTGTCCATGTTGAGGTCCCTTCCTTGTTCAGTTTTCAGAGCAGCTTTGAACATGACCAGCAGCCTTCTGGAGGCCAAACGCTGAACTATGGAAGAATAACAATGATTTGATACAAACGCTACAAACTGAAGCTAGAGCACCAAAGAAGAGACAGGAGGAGACACTGCCTTTCAGTTGGATAGCTTTTTTATGTTTTGGATTTTGGAGGTTCCCAGGGTGAAAAGCTTTAATGTCCAGTATGCTGGAGACCAAAATGAAACCGGTAATCTTCCTCAGCTGGCTGGCAGCCTTCTCCTGTTTGAGTAAGTAGAGTTTTGGTTTATGATCACTCAGTTCTGATATATGAACTGATTGTTGTGAAAGTACTCTGTGGTCTCTTCAGTATGTACAATGATAGAATCTGATGTTAGGTTTCAGAGCTGAGTGAACGGGTGTTCCCAGGTGTAGATGTCCAGATCAAAGCTGTCCAAAAACACTGTGGATGGTATTTAATGCACAATTTGGAGCCCAAGTAATAATTTTATTACAAATTTTACTTGGTGTTTCCTAAGCTTTCAGCCCCATCCTTTGCAAAAAGTGTTATTAAAGGTACAGAGTGACTTGTTTGAGCCTCGAGGACATTATGCAGATTTGGTGGCCATTGTGTCACTGTCTTCCCACCAACACAGTGACAGAAGAAAGTAAAGAATTATTGGGTGGTCGTGGTGGGGGCAGGTGTAAATGTGTGTTTCAACATAGTAATATTTTATTAGTAATATTATACTAAATAGTAATATTATATTGAATAGTAATATTTTACTTTATTGTAGTATTATACTAAATAGTAAAAATATATTGAATAGTAATATTTTACTATATAGTAGTATTACACTAAATAGTAATATTATATTGAATAGTAATATCATACTGCATAGTAATAATATACAACAACATTAAAGCATTCAAATTAAGCAAAACTTTTTTTCTGTACAAAAACTAAATTTCCATACCATCACTAACTTTACTTGTAATTGTATTTGTAGACATTCAAAAAGAGCATTTAACAGAACACTGAAAACCAAAACAATGACCTCAGTTTTCATTGGTTTTCTAAAAACCAAGACTAAAACTAAGAAGGGTTTAAAGCAGAGCAGGTTTAAATTAGAGCAGGTTAAAGTAGAACAGGGTTAAAACAAGCAGTGGAGGCAGTCATTTTCTGTCTCAGAACACAGAATGGCTTAGCGACCTCTAACCCTTTGGAGGAGGGTGGGCTCTCTGGGTCAGTGGAGCAGTCTGTGGAGTGTGGAACATAGACACAATAGCCCCCCAAAAGTCTTCAGTGACCTGACCCTCACACCCTCATCTCCATAACACTGCACCAGTCTGTGCTCACATTGAGACCTTATTAAAGATACATGTCTATAAGGTAATCCTCCTCCAGCTGCCCATGACCATGCCCTCGACAAACCCTCCCCCTCATGCCTCCTTACTCCATCTCTCACGATGAAGGCCCATGATGGAGTAGAAACACCCCTTGGTTTAATCCACAGCAGGGATACAATGGCTCTGTGGTGGCCTGTTTCCTGCAGTGAAACACAAAAGAATCTTACATCTCAATCCATGCAGAGTTCAGTCGAATGTTTACAGCGTTCACACAGTCATGCGGCTGATGGAACTTTGTGTGGAGGATATTCATTAGTACTGCTTTACCTCACTATGAGACAGTGCTCTGTGAACTTCAATAGAATGACTTTATGAATCTGTTTAACCCTTTCTTTATTGTTAAACCATCCAGGATTTATATTTCCACCCTGAATGAATCATGTCCAGTACCACTTAGTGGAGACAGGTTTCTGCTGACTGACAGATTGGTACACAGGGGTTAAACATGCTGGAGAACATGGCAAGCAAGAGTCAGCATCAAGCCATTTCCCATCAAACTTCACCTCGGAGCATCCATCATTATTGTGCTGATCTGAATCTGCCATGTGAAACACGGTGCTGCCGCCAAGGAGCACAGAGATCACACCAACAGCTCCTGTTTTGGTGTGTTAGAGGATACCTTCACAACATTAAAACATCACTTCCTATATGGAACTCTGGGAGATATCCCCCAGATGTGATTAACTGAAGCTGGTGAATACATTTCTGGATTCAGTCCTCCGTCACCACATGCCCAGTGCCAGGCTGAAGTGACTGAGAGGGCTGTGGAAAACAGTGATAACATGATGTCATTTTAACCAGTTCACTACATTACCGTTTCTATTTGTTTGTGCCTCACGTGTAGAATATAAGACTTGAAGCAGATTTCCTGCTCACTACAGCTGGACTGGAACATGAACCACGGCTCTTTCCAAAACCAGAGCAGCACAAGTCTCCTGTTTGAAATAATACATTTATTTTCCAGATGTGCTAAAGTATTTCTATTAAATCTACTACTATTAAATCTCTGTTCTCACATACTGTAAAAATTGTACACCTATTGACATCCATAAAAAGCAAGTAAGAGACACACATAAGGCAGTTCCAGGCAATAGGATAGAATCATTTAATGTCCAGTATGAGCGAATGAATTAAAGCTGCTGTGGGCTCAAACCTTACTGATCAAAGCTGCAAACAAAGAAGCCTGCTATACCACAAAAGGATGCTTATTGATCCATCCACCGTTAGAAATCCACCTCTTAAATGCAGATGGAACATTATCAGTTTGTTCATCAGTAAGAAGGTTATCAGCTCTCAAACACATTCATATGGTGATCACATCAGATCTGACGATAACTTGAATTCCCCTTTATTGTTTCTTTCATATCACATTCTGTACAGTTTACATTCAGGACATTTACAGATGAAGTTCTGTAAGAACATTTTAAACAGGACTGTAAACCAAACTAATTTCAGAGTTTTAAAGTATTTCTTAAAAAATTTCTGATGTTTGGTGTCAGATGTTTTTTTTTATCTGTATTCAACTGAAACCTGTCAGAGTCCAAAGCTTCTCAGTTTTTAACCATTTTTTATTATTTTAATCAAAAGTCTGTGTATTTCAGTTAAAGTTAAAAAGGAATTTTTTTAAAAGCAGGTTAGAGGTGTCAAAGTACATTTGTTATAGCATCATTATCAAAAGCCCTCATGCACCACACAAAGCTTCATTTAGTTACTGAGAGGACAAATTTTAATGGTGTCTTTAAAAAGCTGTTTAATCTGTACGTTGGCTCATGGACACAGCATGGATGGCTGTTTTTTTCTGAAGAGCACTAAATATTGAACTATGAGAATGATGTGAGACATATTGAAGAGCGTTAAGATGGAAGAGGAAGCCTCAGGGCCTGCTTACCTCATCGCTCCCATCACTGTTATGTCTATAGATTTAATAAAGAGGCTGGTTATTTTTAGAACATATTACAGGTTTGTACATGTTGTAACTGATTCTGGGATCTGTTTTTAATATATTAATAAATTATTATTCATTCCAAAAAATTCTCCTTAAATGTAGACAGAATATGTTTTAAACCCTAAAGCTTCAAAATGATTACTCCTGCAAAGACCTTATTATTTTTTAAGTTTTAAATAGCTCAGAAGAGCCACAGCTGATGTTTCACTGGCAGTGTGTGTATGTGTGTGTGTATGGGGGATGTGATTTTAGAAATCTGTAAATCTGTGAAGTTCAGAGGCAGCAGTCTTGTTAAACAATGGCGGTAGAAGGTGGGGAGGCTGAGGCTGTAGATAAGTACCTCCCCCAGTTGCAATCTACATATCCATCCTAACCTCTGGCTCTCTCATGACCCTTGAGGGACTTGAGGTCACCAGTATGGGGTGCTCATGTGGGGGTTGCTGAACAGCTTAATAAATCTTGTTTGGGTCCTGCCCCACTTCTGAACCTGTCCAGGCTGTGCTTCGCCTCACGCAGGTTTATCTTGTTGGAACTGACCCAACCTCAGCGGACTTTATAAGATTACTGTCTCACAGTCTTGATAGTTCATCACTCGCTGACAAAAACCCGTTTATTTATTTTATAACATACATATATCTTCATACTATATTATATTTATTCACATTCATATTCACATTTTCATTCACTCATTTCTATATTTCATTCATTTAAATCTAACTGTGTAAATAACAACAAATCTGATTTATGATTATAGCCACTCCTACTCGTGGATATTACACTTAAAGCTCCTCCCCCTCATACCTGGACTGCTACCTGCTGCCATGCTGTGTCTTCTTCTTCTTCTTTTGGCTGCTCCGTTAGTGGTCGCCACAGCGGATCATCTACCTCCATCTCATCCTATTCCTTGCATCCTCTTCCCTCACACCAACCCTCTGCATGTCCTCCTTCCTGCTTCCATGCTGTGTACATACTGTAAATAGTATTGTTCAACCCTGAGCCACCTATGCTACACACTGGACTCTCTGAATATTGGGTTTTTATATATTTTATCTTCTTAACTGTATTTCTATCATCATATTTACATTTATATATATATTTAATGGAGCATCTGTAATTTCACCCTGGGATTAATAAAGTGTTCTGATTCTGAAGTGAATGATCCACTGTAACTGTCAAAGTTTTTAATGAAATGCTTTCAGACATTTTAACCTAAAATCACAAAAGTGGGTATGTTATGTTTTCAATGTAAGTTTCCACATAGATCAGAACCACCTTAATAAGACTAAGAGTGCTAACTTTAGACTCAATATTTCTTTATTGTGCTTGGAAGTGAACTCCGTGAATTTAAAAGAGAGCCCTGGACAGAGGTATGAACCTTACATGATTTTCAACAGTATGGTAACTCAGAGAACTGCACAGGAGGGCCCTGCCAGGGTTCTAACCTAGGACTCTCTAGCTGTGAGGCAGCAGTACTAACCACTGAGCCACTGTGCTACTGCAATAACTGACAAACACAACGAGCAGAATAAAATACTTTTCTGAAGCAAACAGTCCACCCAGAATCACTTCCAAATGTACCCTTGTATTTTCCCCAAGGGATCACCACAGTGGATTAATCCACATTGGTAATTTGGCAGAGGATTTACACCAGCTGCCCTTCCTGACACAACCCTCCATGGTGAGAGGGGTTTGGTAATCATTACACTACAGGGACACCACTGAAATCACTTCCAAATACAACCCCAAATTCCAATGTTGGGACACTGCAAAAAATCTAAATAAAAATACAATGAGGGGATTTTAAAATATCATAAAGTAATATTTTATTCACAAAGACAATATAGTGCAAAAACAGTACAAAAAGAAAAGTCAACACAAGAACAAGACAGCGCTGAAAATGTAAGATGTAATGTGAGGTGGAATAAAAATGAAGTAATATACACAGTAGCAGCGGTTGAGGTAGTGCAGTAAATAGTGAACAATATAAGTTCTGTGTGTGTGTGTCCACACAGGTGAAAGAGTGTGTGTGTGTGTGTGTGTGTGTGAGAGAGAGAGAGAGAGAGAGGGACAGAGAGTTTTGTACAGTTTAGTTCTTTTTGTACAGATGAGATCAAAAGGAACCAAAGTGACAGAAAACCAAACATCCTCTGAAGTCTGGGGCAACATTTTAAAAGAAGAGTATCATTCAGTCACCAGGTCAAAAGGCTACATGTAAATACTATACCTGATCACTTTTATTTATTACCTGAAAGACTGCTTTCTTACTGTGGATGCTGTTTGGTGATGTGAACACTCCGGAAGATTTGAACCACCTGTTACTTCCATGTTAAACTGCATCACTGGTTTGAGAGGACTGCTGTTATATATCTTTATTTACAGGTATATACAGCTGGCATATTCATATGCTTACCTCTCAGTTTGGAGCAGTTTGTGCATTCAATAATTACACTCACAGAAGGTAATGCAACCCCCACCCCCTTTGGGAGCCCTGAATTTCATTACTAGGCCTGAGGGATGGAAGGCTCAGAGGGGCTGCAGGGTTCTGTCAGTCCATCCGGACACAGCTGACCAGTAGATCTGCAATTGTATCTGCTGAGAGCATCTGCTGGGTGGGAGATTTCTCATTACAATGAGGTCAGATGCTCATTTCTTCATTTAGCATACCAGTCAAGCCAGGGACAGAGCTTCTTGTGAAGGGGGACAGCTTTGTGCTATATTTGATTTCAGTTTGTAATCTGACTATAATAAAATTTCAAAGCCATTATATCAACCACCATGCCCACTGTCAGCAAGCAGTTACCTATTTATTCATATCCAGAGAAAATACAGCTAAATAGTGAAATGTGAAAATGGCCACCTCAAGAGAAATTTGTATACATGATATTATGACACACCGCTATGACACAGTCCTTCACTTATCTGCATTAGTGAACAGAAAGGAGTTCTGACTCATAGTTTGGTAAATGAGCTCTAGAAGTCATGTGAGACAGAATCAGTCATTTCAGCATTATCATGAGGAGAGCAGGGGAGGAGCTGTCGCAGTAAAAACAGTCAACACAGGGAGGTCCTGCAGTGAATGGATGGGTCCACAAAACTCCACCCCGCTGGCCTTATTTTGTATATAGTTAAGCATTTAATCATGTATTTTAACATGTTTTCATGGCATATCTGCTGAATGATTATAGACAGAAAGGATCAAAGTGTGAAAATATACGTCTTGTTTTTAATGCAAACTAAAAATCTGTGAATAAAAATGAACGTTGAAGTGATTGAACACACATGAAGCAGCAGCAGATTGCCTTCAAGAACTAAATGAGCATCATGAGCAGTAAATAAAGACTCAAGTCCTTTCTTCAAAGTGAAGCTTAGCTGTTGCTGACTGTACATAGGACGTTGTTCTTAGTGGCTGCATTGGTTTAGGTTTCCTCAAACAGATACGAGACTCCATAGTGACGGTGATAGAGCATCTTGCAAGTTCAAGTGTGGCTTATGCTAATGTTTCACAGCTGGGATGGCGGGCACCCACTGCAAGGGTTCAAGGTTCTGAAGACTGAGAAAACCACAAAGACTAGGAGTGTCCCCAAGGTCACCGAGGAGAGGGGATGAGGGTGAGGAAGGGAGATCTGGTGGCATGGGAAAGTCACCTCAGAGATAGATATGAAAGGATGAGAAGAGCTGGGAGGGGTAGAGTGGATGCATTAGAAGAGGCAGATGGTGCCCTTGGGTGTATGGTGGCCAATGGGCTTCTTTTTTTTGTACAGAGGTTACAGGGGGTTGGGTGCAAATAAGCATAGTCACAATACTATTGTTGCTGTTTCAATAGAGGTTCCCCTAACTTGACCCCAGCAACCTTTGCCAGTGTTCTCCTCCCCAGCTCGGGCATTGTTCTTCTCTGGCTGGATAGCTCACTGGCATTCAGCTTCATTTGTGGCTGGTCTTCAGGAAAAGAACTGCAGGCCACAAACCAACATCTATCTATAAAGTTTTGTTTTGTATTTTAATCTATTTCAGTCGCACACTTGTACATAAAGGTATGTAGACTCTGTGTGCCAGTTTACACTCACTGATTTTAGAACATCCCTCCTGGACGCCATAAGGAAGGACCTCCAGCTCCTTCCTTATAGTCTGAGTTTATATGAGTCCATATCCAGTGACTGCAAACTAAGAAATGCTCAGTCTGAATTCAGCCCTCTGCAGGCCACGTTTCTGAATGTTCCAGAAAATCAAGAAGAATGTATACTGTGTACTACCTCTCCTGACATTTGGGTTTTTCACTTCTTGTTTGACTTTGAGAGCACGTGTGCCCTTTTCTTTGACTCTTTTTGGCCTCCTGTCACAGTGATGTAATGAGCACCACAGTGATTCAGATGAAGTTCTGTGTACAGATGTGGCCTCCCAGTTTGGAAAGTTGTTAAAATGTCCTGTCAGAAGCCTTCTCTTTACTAACCCATCTTTCTTCTTTTTCTGCAGGTGGCTGCCTGGCCTCAGAGTTGTCTTTCTTGCTAGAACCTCGTGATGTGATTGCGGTGAGGGATCGCCCACTCATGCTGGACTGTCAGGTTCAGGGAGAGGAACCGATCATGGTTACATGGCGTAAAAACGGGGTTCCCGTACCCACCAGCCCACGGGTTCAGGTATTGGAAAATGGCACGCTGTTAATCCAGAGCTTCCAGAAACGCAGAGAGGGCAGTGATGCAGATATGGGCGAATACGACTGTGCTGCCCAGAATCGTTATGGCATGCTGGTCAGCCGCAAAGCCAAAGTTCATTTAGCGTGTAAGTAACTGATGCAACACACTGCATGAGTGTTACAATCCCCACAATCTACTGAACACAGTTTAATTTGTGTGCTTTGGAAACAGTACAAACAAAGAGACAGGAAGAAATAATGTCCCCAGTTATCTTCTGATGATGAGCAGACAGAAGCAGAGGACCTGTGGCATTCACTAACACAACAGTTCGTCTCATACCAGCATACCAGCATGCTGTGTGGGAATGTAATCTCAAATCTAAGACTGAAAGCTTTTTAATAGTCCTGAGCTCATGCTTTATGTTTCATTACCTCCTCAGCGGCCAAAACAAGTTTGCTTTTTTCATGGCATTACTTTACATTTCCTTGCAGCCTGTTTCAAACAGAACCTACGAGTGCTGGTTTGAATACTTTTTAGAGGAGTGCATCAAACTGTTTCAGGTTCAGTGTTACAGGAGAAAAGACATTAAACATTTGTCTGTATGATGGCTGTTTCATCCAAACAAATAATCACATAATAATCCCCCTTCCATGAAGTAATTTAAATAAACGTCCCTAATAACTTAAAGATGGCAAACAGAATTCCCATTTCGGTCCATTCATTTGGAAAAGAAGTGGATGTTCTCCCACAGTCAGTGCATGCTGCCTTTCCTCTGCTAAACTATTCCACAAGTTAGATGCATCGTTGCATCATACCTGGCAACCCAAGCCTCCTTTGGTCACTTTTGTCCTTTGTTGTTAGGGGGGATACAGGCCCATATACATACAACTCACTAAAACATCCCAGCTTCTCTATAACTAACACAGCCCTGCACCACATGAGTGGACAACCTTCTCCTCACCCCCTCCTCAAACCAATAAGGCTGCAGTTTATGGCTAATCCAGGAGAATTATGACTGTCTTCAGGTGGTCTTACTTTAATGCAATCAGTTGCCATGGTTATGCGCTCTCTGTGGTATTTACCCTTATTGATTGTGGCCACCAGAAGTGTGTGTGTGTGTGTGTGTGTGTGAAAATCCTGGAAGTGGTAATATGAAGGAGAACATCTAGGCTCAGGTAAGTGTTGGTAAGTACACGCTAAAAGGTACGACTGATTAAACCCATCTGATTCAGAAACTCTTAAACTCCACTGTCAATGCATACTGACAGCAAGGCATGTTCACATTAAAATCCCAGGCTGACATAACTCTGACATCACCATGGCATGTTTTTCAATATTTTTCATTTATGACAAAGCCATAAAAGATACTGAAGAGTCGTTTGCATATACTAATACTGGCCAGCAGAGTGATGTGCATGTTTGTTGTCGACTCTCCCACAATGATATTCAAAATTCATGTCCAGTGTTTTCCTCATCAAGGCTTCTCTTCGTGTGGTTTTCTCTTCAGCTCTTCCTAAGTTCCACACTCACCCAGCATCCATGTCTGTGGATGAGGGAGGAGTTGCTCGATTCCAGTGTCAGATCACTGGAGTACCTGAGGCCAAAATCACCTGGGAGAAAGACAGAGTACTGCTCAATACCACAGACACCAGGTAACACCAAATCCACTGCACAGCTTAGTACTGGACATTGTGTTCAGTACTTTGATGACAGGGCTGATTTAATTACTGCTGTTCAAACTCAACTCTCAATGTGTCCTGTTGCATCTCCTGAAAGCTATTTTCTAAAAAGCTTTTGCTATAAAACTGTTGTTTTTGATTGTTTTGGCATTTTATGAAGTCAAGACTGAAAGGATCCAAATAACCCTCAAAAATATAAAGCCTCCAGCAACTGCTTGCTCACTTTATCCAGCTTAGATCTTTCCTACATGAGAGGACACTAATGAATCTGAATCACATGAGTGAATTATCCTTCTGAGTAGAGGGAAAGTTCTCTTATATTTGGTCTAGGCTTAGAAAATTAACTGTGCAGTTTTTAAGTTAATACAATATTTTAACTAGCATATACATTTGCAAACTTTCAACATTTTGTGAATTCCTTCCCTTATTTTACACAAGTATCTTTCAGTGCCTCACCCTCACTTTGCCTCCCTTCCCCATGCAGGTACACTCTCCTACCAATGGGTATTCTCCAGGTGACGGGCGTCAGAAAGGCAGATGCAGGCATTTTCCGCTGTGTTGCCACTAACATTGCCAACACTCGCTACAGCCACGAGGCCACGCTCAATGTCACCGGTAAGTAGACTCCTGCTCTCGTGGAACATACAAGCAGTCAGAGGCTACTTTGGAGTGAGCAGTAAGCATGTTTTTATGAATATAAAGCTGGGTGGCGTGGTGATGCAGGGGTTATCACTATTGCCTCACAGGAAAACATGAGTTTCAGACCCCAGCTAGGGTCTCTCTGTGCCTGTGTGGGTTTCCTCCAGGCTTCCTCCCACTGTACAAAGGATAGGTTCATCTGTGATTCTTAATAGCCAAGGGTGAAATGTAGATCAAGTTCATCAAGTGTATAGAATAAAGCCATGTATCAGATCGAAATACTTTATTTATCCCAGGGTGGAAATTACTCACATTACAGACTCTCCATTCAGTATACATAAATATCAATAAGAAGATAGCAGTACAGTTAAGAAGATAAAATATAAAAAACCCCTGGGTTCAGTGAGTCAAGGAGTATGTACCCAACATGGCAGGAGGTACAAGTCCAGTTATGAAGAGGAGGATCTGTGCATTGTAATAACTTCAGGAGGAGTTACTATTGTCATAACTCAGAGATTGAATTATTACACAGTTCGTTATTTATACAATTAGATACACATGAATGAAATATTGAAATTCATGAATGAGAATGTGGATAATGAAAGCGGATATAAATAAACAAACACACACACACACACACACACACACACACACACACACACACTGTGACACTCTTGGCCATACTCCACTATGGCCAAGCGTGTCCAGACTTTTGACTGGTAGTGTATATATTAAAAAAACTTTTATATTTTTCAGTCCAATGAATGAGGTAAGCAGATATCCTTCTCCTGTTAAACAAATTTTCATTGTACTCTGTGTCAGTGACAATAAATCTATTCTATTCTATTCTATTCTATTCTGCTGCATCTATTGGTACTACTAGTGCTTAAACTTTTACTCTTTTCATTAAGTTTGTTTTTACTAAAGTACATGTAAACATGTTAAAGCTCTTAACCATTTATAGGGCACTTATTGAAATACTTGGAAATTCAAAATTTCATCCTGAGAGTAATATTGGAGAATAGTACAGCAATTTTTTAATCTTATGACTTAAAAAAGGCAGATTAAGGCCAATGAAGGTACCATCTAAACTACCATGGGGTTAGGTTTAAACTTCAGGAGGATAGATGCCATGATGTCACTACCTGTGATGTAGCCTGATCTTTGCTGAACAGCTGGGAAAAAATCCATGTGGTTCTACGGAGGCCCATTTTGATGTCCACTGAGCTTCCCAATTATGATTTCCTGCCCAATAAAGGGTTAAAGACAACCCGTTTGGAGTTGCAGTCAATAAGACAATAACACAATTTTTGGTCTTCCAGAAAGCATGTTCATTATGAATTAAAATAATAATTTGACAACACATATACATTTTCTTACCAGGGATCATGCAGTCTTTTGATATGTAAGAAAACAGATGGTGCTAGTATCAATGCACGCATCTACTTTTGTAAGGTATTTTCAACAACCACATTGTCTACTGTGTGTCAGTGTATTTTTATGTCTTCTGTATTCTCTTGTTGTGTTCTATCAACCTACCAGGTGGAGCTCCAAGAACCTATAAGGAGCCAGTCATCCTGTCAGGACCTCAAAACCTCACCATCACAGTCCATCAGACTGCGATCCTGGAGTGCATTGCCACAGGAAACCCAAGGCCCATTGTTTCTTGGAGTAGACTAGGTGCCTCTTTAGCATTCCAGTATAACATGAAAGAAAATTATTAGCAGGCCACATACTGTATCCTTCATTTAATAAACCATCTCCGTGTGTCCATCAGATGGACGTTCCATTGGTGTGGAGGGTATCCAGGTTCTTGGGACGGGGAACCTAATGATCTCAGATGTTTCCCTGCAGCACTCTGGTGTGTATGTGTGTGCTGCCAATCGGCCTGGCACCAGAATGAGACGTACTGCACTTGGACGCCTCGTAGTACAAGGTGAGGTTGTACAGTAATTTTCTGCTGGCACATCAAAACTACATCAGCCCATCAGTACTGACCACTGACTTTCCAACACGTCTCTAAACATATTTAATACACCAACCTCAGATGTCTGCACCCTGTACAGACAGGGGCAAGTCCAGGATGCAGTAAAAAATATGGAGAGATTATGTCATTAAATTTAATTTTTATCTGAAAAGGAAATTAAAAATACTGAACCATAAAAGTCATTAAATACATGAAACCCCACAGAAGGATAAATGTTTGAAGCATGTTTATACTGGTAGTGATGGTATTCAGAAAGGAGTAGCTCAAAAATATTGAGAAAGGTGTTCAAATAGATTTATGAAAGCACAAACTGCAAAGAGGCTAGAGTTTTTTGTTTAAATTTAGCTTAACATTAACCCTTTCATGCATGGTTATCACTACAGTGAACAGTTATCCAAAAGCCATTTTCTTTAATATGCATGTGTTTTGTTGCTATAGTGACATATCAACCAACATGTCAACATACTGAAGTCATGTTTGGCCCTAAGCTTTCAAATCATCTAAAATTAGATGGTTTTGCAAAAGTTTGAGAGCATTAAAATTTGTTATAGTTTTTGCAGACTGTATAATTTTATATTATTGTTCATTAAAATACATATTTTCTTGGAACAAAAACTCAGGAACATGCTGTCCGGCATGTGTCAACAATACTTACAACAAAACTTCATTAACACAGCAGTGCCATTATGGGAAATGATGTGCATAATCTCTAAGGTGTGACAAAACAGGGCAGGGCTGCACCTCTTTGTCACATGACTCTGAGGTCAAAATGAAATCCATGTGAAACATCTGAGCCAACAGAGGTCACCTGCAGCCATCGTTTTCCTGCTGCTCACTGACAGATCCTGTGTGTGTGTGTGTGTGTGTGTGTGTGTGTGTGTGTGAATGGCACCTGACCATATTAACTGGTGCTGGTGGAGAGGAGAACAGCAAAGCCCCATGCCTTCGTCTGACCTTTGCCCATGGCTGCTTAGTGGGGGGAGGACTGAACATGGGCCTGCTGCAGGGTTGGACCACGCACTCACTTTGCACATGTCCATTACATTTCTCACTTTCATTATCTGTTCTTAGGTTCAGCCCTGTTTCCAAAAGTTTTGGGACTGGATAAATTAAATCAATCAGTAAAATGAAATAAAAACCCAATGAAATAATTTTCAAACCATTTAACCCTTGAAAAGTAGCACAACATATGAAATGCTGAAACTGAGAAAGTGGATTTTTCTGAATGTATCTGAATTTGATGCCAGCACATTTCCCGCTCTGAGGAAAGTCCTCTTTTTAATGGCAACCATCTGCTGTAGGTTTCAAAGTTATATCATGCCAAGTTGTTAAATTTAGATCCAATTTGCTCAGTTATGACTAAATTAAAATTTACTGACTTTAAAACCATTGACTAAGAGTATTATAATACACCCTATATTCTAAATGTAGTATAACTGTAGTTGACAGAGAACAGGCTTTGGTTACCTGTTCACATTTAAATTGTGCTTTACAGACCTTTAAAAGTAAGCACTTCTAAATACCACATCAGGCAAAGCTTAAATTAGTTCCACTTGTTAGAAGGTGAGATTATTACTGTATATAATAACTGACTGTAGCAGGTACTAATTCTACCTCAGTAAATACAAGTCCAAATTATACCTGTTATATAACAATAATAAGACATAATAACATTGTGACATCAGACAGATTGAGACCTTACATCTTTAAAAAGTATATGTGAGTTAAAATATGATTATTGTAATGCTGTTTGTATGGTTTACTTTATGCAGCTCACTGCATGTGATTAGGAAGAGTCAGTATGATTTAGATATCAGAGGAGATACAAACCACACGCTTTAAAATAATGTCTTTAGCATTTCACAGGATCTAAATTATATTTACCTGAGTGAGTGACTTTTAAAATGTGACGTGCTCTGCATTGCTAATATCAAAGATGTGATGACTCACAGTAAAGGTCAACAGAGGACTGAACAGTCATGGTCACGGTCAGGATGCAGGGACAAAGACAACAACAGACGGAGAGACAAAAAGTGGGGGACAACTAGACGGTCAATGCATTGGGCAGGTGGGGGTTGCAAGTGGAAGGGAAGGGGGTTGAAGAATGACCCGCAACTTCTGACCCCTGACCTTGACAGGAGGATTAAGGGCATATGTCTGTGAAAACGGCTGGAGGAAGGGAGGCGGCGTGAAATTCATGATGGACACATTGGAGGTGGAAGGAGAAAGGAGGCGTGGTCTAATTACTAATTTGGCATGACTGGAAGATAGATGGCAACCGAGCAGAGGGGTGAGGGCAACCAGGACGCTTTTCCTCAGAGAAAGACACAAAGCAGCCGTTCAGCAGTGCTGGATAGCTCTTACATTATTCTGCCACTAGCTTCTTCTTTAAATGTAACGTGTGTAAAAACTTCCTCTTTAATAAGAAGATGAATAAACACTGCAGAAGCACAGTGCCTCAGGTTAGGTTTGGTGTGCATTCTTTTCTAAATGTTTGATAGGCTGTGGGGGACACAAAGTGAGGACGGTGACACCGTATGATTCACACGTATGTGCAGCCGTTTCTAAATGTGATAAAATGAATAAGGCAGGGTGAAACTCAAGGTCAACAAAATCACTGATCAATACTGAGCATGGACACACAGCTGAGGATGCCTGACCCTTTGGTGGGACAGATGAAGGGGCCGACAGCTGTGTCTCCTGAGACATTACCCCACCTCCCAACACATGCACAAACAGGGAGAGGGAGAGATGTCTGATCACACAATGACAAAGAAAGGATTCTGCATGAATTAACCCTCTGAATCTCAACCCCAACCTTAACCGTATGCTTTGGAAAATTGTAATTATTTTTTATGTTTTTCAGTTACAATGATCACTTTTTGGTCCCCTGATTGCCACAAATTATAAGAAGAATCAGAATCAGAATACTTTGTTAATATTTATTAATACTTTATTAATCGTTGATGACTCACACTTCAAAGGGTTCATCAGTGTGGGGCTGTGGTTCTCACACAGAAACAGATGAAGGCCTCCACTCTGGCTTGAGGAAGAGGTGCTGCCCCAAGTGGAGGAGTTCAAGTATCTCAGGGTCTTGATCTCGAGTGGGGCAGCCTGACAGATGGACTGGTGCAGTGTATGCAGCGATTCCAAGAAAATTTATGCACAAAGCCATATGTTTAGTGCAAACAATCTGCTGATAAGATAAGATAAGATAAGATCAGATCAGCTAAGATAAGAAGAATTTTATTGATCCTGAGGGAAATCCTTGTGCCTTGTTACAGGCTCAGTGCAATAAGAATATTGAAAGAAATAGAAACACTGGGTGCAGTCACACACATGATTTTCAGTCACTTCATCACTATATCAGTGCACAAAGTATAAAAATAACAAAAATACATTTAAAAAGAACAACTATAGATAAAAATATAAATATGTATAAATACACACAGTAGCTTCTGTGTTAGAATAAATAAATACATAAATAAAGGTCAGTGATGCAGAATGAGAAGTTCTACAGTCACAGGTAAAAAAGATGTCCCGCACCTCAGGCCAATCAGTCTTTTACTGCTGCAGTGACCAATCAGGGAGGTGTGCCTGAGGCAAGATGGACTGTCCACAAATGCTGAGAAGTTTCTTCAGCATCCTCCTCTCTGACACCTCCATCTGAGTCTGAACGCATCAGCTGCCTTCACCTTGCAACCCCAGCACACTGCCACATAAAAAATGGTGTGATAGAGTGTAACACATCTACGAATGATGGGCCAACTCACTGGTGCAACATTTTTATTTTTGCAAAAGCTGCAAAAAATACAAAGAAACATTCATCAGCAGGAGGTACTCTGCCAACTCTTCGTCATGGACTGATATGCTAGTGTCAGCTACTGATGCTGATGAGAATACCCCTCTTGCAACACAGACTATAGGTACAATAGCTGGATAGACTTGCACAGTAGTTTTACTACATATTTATATCAAAATTAGATGGGGGAAAATGTCTCTATGTCTAATTTAATCACACATACACAGCATGGTCCCACAGACAATGAAGTGTCAAATCTGTTGAAGAAGGTGTTCAGGTCACTGGCACCCTCCACATCACACAGTTTGCTCTCCAGCTTCCTCCTGTAACCGTCTTCATCCTCAGACACTTTCAGTTCCTCTGCCCCTGCTCCTGAAAGCTGCCTTCTTCCTTTTCAATGCAACTTTAATGTCTTTTGGGACCCAAGCTTTATTGTTTGGAAAGCAGTGGACAATTTTTTGAGGGAAAACAATGTCCCCACTGAAGTTTATGTACGCTGTAACACAATCTGACAGATGATCAGTATTGACTCCATGAGGACTGCAGAGAACTGCTCAGTCAGTTCAATTCAATTCACTTCAATTTTATTTATATAAAGATAATTCATAACAAAAGTCTATCTATCCATCTTATTGAGTGCTTAATAAAACCTGTGTTTAGCCTATTACTCATTTTGTATATCATGATAAAGATTTGTAATTTTAGTGTATGCGGTCTCTGGCTGATAATGTGATTCATGTCTCCACACAGGAAGTGCATCCAGCTGACAGGACGTGCTTTAGTTTTCACCTGTCGTTCTGTTTTCTGTCGGCATCTGGTCTCATCTCTCTGCCTGTTCCTCCTCAGCTCCTCCTGAGTTCCTTCAGTGGCCACAGTCTGTATCAAAACCAGCAGGGGGCAGTGCTGTGTTCACCTGTGTGGCCCAGGGTGTTCCTGAGCCTCACCTCATTTGGCTAAAGAATGGCAAGGTCCTGATGCCTGGACATAATATCAAACTGACCAATAACAACAGGTAGGCTGCAATGATGACATAAAAATGGCACCTCTAATATACATAAAGCTTTTTAGCATTGTAAAAATGTACCACAGGGTGGCAGCACTGCATCCAGAAATGATTTACTCAGCCTTTTAAATGCTGAATGTCTGCAGATGATCAGTGTGTGGTGCTCTGTGATTGAACAATGATCTCAAAGCAAACAAATTCTACCCACACCAACCATAATATAACTGCATAGCTGTACTTTTTATTTATTTATTTCCATTGATTCATGGATAATGTTGTTCTGTTTGCCTTGTGTTGTGAATGAAAACTTTCTTAGTCACTCAATAATCTCTGGCTAGAGAGCAGTTTGGCTACCTTATTTTCTATTTTAATAAAACATCATCATCCTCATTAGCTGTGATGGATCCTATTAGTCTAGCTTTATAGCAGGAACAATGGCCCTGAAGGAGAAAGGAACTGTATGACTTTAAGGGAAGGGTGCAGGAGCAGGAGGGTTAACCTGTGAGAACTGTTTGTACCCTGTGTGTATGTGTGTATGTGTGTGTGTGTGTGTGTGAGAGAGAGAGACAGAGACAGACAGACAAATGAACGTCTCTAGTTTCACTGACGACTCAAGGTACTTTACAGTCCAAGCTTACTCAGCACTTTCATGTATTTACTTTGAAGTGCTTTATCTACGCTATATGGACAGAAGTATTGGGACACCTCCACATTCCATCTCCAGCAGTTTTTTTGACCTCTCATTCTAAATCCAGAGGCATTAATATGGAGTTGGTCCCTTTGCAGCTAGAACAGCTTCACTCTTCTGGGAAGGCTTTCTATAACATGTTGGAGTGTTTGTGGGAATTTGTGAACTGTTGTGAGGTCAGACACTGACATTGGATGAGAGGGCCTGGCTCACAATCTCTGTTCTAGTTCATCCCAAAAGTGTTGGATGGGGTTGAGGTCAGGACTCTGCGCGGGCCAGTCAAGTTCTTCCACACCAAACTCATCCAACCATGCCTTTATGGAGCTTGCTTTGTGCACTGGGGCACAGTCATGGTGGAACAGAAAAGGACCTTCTATAAACTGTTCCCACAACGTTGGAAGCTTAGAATTGTCTAAAATGTCTCGGAAAGCTGAAGCGTTCAGATTTTCCTTCACTGGAACTAAGGGGCCCAGGCCAACCCCAGAAAAACAACCCCATAGCATTATCCCTCCTCCACCAAACTTGACAGCTGGTATAATGCAGCCAGGCAGCTTTGACTGGTCACTCCACAGAACTTGTTTCCACTGCTCCAGAGACCAGTGTCTGTGTGCTCACCACTCTGTCTTATCTTTAGCATTGTGTTTGGTGATGTAAGGCCTGCATGCAGCCGCTCAGCCATGAAGCTCCTGGTGCACAGTTTCTGTGCTGATGTTAATGCCAGTGGAGGTTTAGAACGCTGCAGTTATTGCATCAGCAGTGTTGGACACTTGTCCACACTATGCTCCTCAGCACTTGATGACCCTGCTCTGTAACTTTACGTGGTCTGACACTTGGTGACTGAGTTGCTGTGGTTCCTAAATGCTTCCACTTTGCAATAATCCCACCTACAGCTGATGGTGGAATATCTAGGAGGGAAGAGATTTCACCTGGATTCAATGAATAACAGATGTGGCCCAATACTTTTGTACATCTAGTGTATCTCACAGTCTGTCTTTGGACTGTGGGAGGACACCAGTGCACACAGGTGACAGGGCTGATGACTGGGACAGGAGTGCAGTGATGAGTACTGTCAAGAGATCTGAGGCATTGTATCCAGCAGCAGATGATCTTTGAGAGAGAGAGAGAGAGACTCTCGGTGCAAACAGGAGGCTACAAGCAGGGTTACTGAACTAGCAACCCAACCATGAACAGAGTTAATGTTTATGTGATTAGGAGTGGTGATTCAGGGAGAGGTAGCAGGAGTTGGTAGAAGTAGCAGTAACACAGGTGAAGTTGCAGCAGCAGTATTTGGTTTTGAAGTACTCAAAGTAACAATACTGTTGCTTTAACTGCTGCCCTATCAACTTTTCCATTCAGTCCCTGCTCTGCATGTGCACTGAAGTAACGTCACTTTACTCTGACACTGTGTGTTTGTGCAGCACGCTGGCGTTGACCCGTATTAGCCTAGACGATGAGGCTATTTACCAGTGCATTGCCGAGAACAGCGCTGGCACCAACCAGGCCAGTGCCCGCCTGGCTGTCGCACAGGCTAAAGACCTGCCCGCTGCCCCTCAAGGCCTCACAACCAGCGCCCTGTCTACAAACACCCTGCAGGTCACATGGCGCCAAACACCTGCCAACGTCACCGACAGCATCATCGGATACGTCCTGCACATCCGCAAGATAGGAGGTGAGTGTCAGGACACACAGACACACACCGACACACACACACGCACGCACGCCTCCACACACACAGACACACACACATACACGCCTCCACACACACACGCACGCACACACACACACACACACTCACACACAGACAGACACACACACACAGACAAACTCCTGTTAAATAAACATGGTCATTTTCAGTTCATATCATCCATGTCATTGTGTGTAATTTAGAGCCTGACAGTCTGGAGCTGCAGGAAGCTATAAGTAAAGGCATCTTCCAGCATGATGTGACCAACCTGGAACCAGCCACCACCTACTCCCTGTACCTGAAGGCCTACTCTCCCGTGGGTGCCAGCCAGCAGTCACACACTGTGGTTGCTACTACACTAGGAGGCGGTAAGATCATGAAGCTTAAATTATTATTATTATTTATTTTATTTTTTTATGTTTCATTATTTCAGTGTTTCTTTGTTTTTTTTTTGTGCACTTCCCCCTGGCTATCATCTTCTTGAAGATCTGAGGGTAAAAACTTTTTAAAGTCTTTAAAAGTCTACCACTCTCCTTTTTCTATTGATTTTTTCCATCTAGTACCTACACCGCCCACCTACTTCACCAAGGTGTTGAATTCCAGCACCGTTCAGGTCCTCTGGGAACTTCCCAGTAAGGCCGGTTTGATTGAGGGCTTCAGGCTGTCCTACCGTCGGGTCCCCCATGCTGACTACCAGAGGCCAATTCAACTACCCTGCCACATTAATGCCCACACCATCTCTAACCTGGGTAAGTTTATGTTTTGGAAAAAGGCAGGCATGCTCTAACTCCACCCATCAACATGACATATATAGTATAGTTCAAGCAGCTGATTGTCCTCACATGAATGGCCAGTTTAGAATCAACAGTTAACCAATGAACCCAGCATGCATGTCTCTAGACTGTGGGAAGAAACCAGTGTACCCAAAGAAATCCACACAGGCACAGACTCCAGAACCCAGTCTTCCTGTGGGGTGAGAGTGCTAACCACTGCTTGTGAGACAATACACATCTGGAAGAAGCCAATAATCCCAGTTAGAGAAGGAAAGAAATGCCACTGGAAGGGAGGACACAGAAAAGCTATGAAAGAGATGCCTGTATTACTGCAAAGACAGGCTCAACAACTCAGTATGACTCCCCCAAGAGTTGATGAGTGACCATTACCTAAAGAAGAGAGTCTGTTTCTTTATGGAAAATGCTGAGTCTTTGTTTCAAACAGAAAGGATTTCACCATACTCTATTGTACCCATCATCTCAAACACCTGTCTAAATGCTGTTTATATACAGGGCTGTTATTCCTAAACCACCATTTTATATTCTAGTATAAAGATCTGGAGTCCGTAAGTCCACCTGAATCAGTTGGTCTATCAGCCAGACTTTGTTGGGAGCATGTTTTACTGAACCTATTTACAGCCAAAGTCTCTGATCATCTTTGATGATGATAACCTCAACCCTTAAAGCACTGGCTGTAATTGCAAGTGCCGTTCAACATTTTTGATAGCTACAACAGATCTGTAGTCCCACTGACTGATTAGGTCTGTTGAATTCACTGCATTCAAGAAAACTGTCATTCGCTAAAATAAATTTTTTCCTTTAAGAAGATGTCCTAATAGTTACCCCTGAGGCAGGTGTGATGAACTATTCTATAATAAATAAACTGTAGGTAACATGATAATTGTCCAGGTTCCTATCAATGCACCACCAGTGCAATCACATGCAGTGGGGCTGAGTGGTCTGGAGCATGTGCCACTTTTACCCCTTGAGCTCCAAAGCACCCTTTTGTTAAGCTTCTTCTGAGGCCCTTCACAAAACATTATTATTATTAACATTATTATAATTATGAAAAGATCATAATACATGAATAAATAATAATAAATATTGTGCTCATCTGTATAGATTTTTTTACGTTGAGTACCTGACCCTTTAGAAGTTTCTGCATGACCCTGTACAATAGCAAGTTTTTATGAGACAGGGTAACTGCACATGATTGTGTTTCAAAAGAAGAAGTTACATTCTTATATGTACGGCTCTCTGTTTTAGAACCAGGAGCAGTGTATGAAGTCAAACTGGTGGCTTACAATGGAAATGGAGAAAGTGACTGCTCCAAGAGACTGGTGTCACTCACAGAGGAAGGAATGAGTGACCAGACCACCGGTGAGTGTTATCACAATGTTCAGTCTGTGAAGCTTAAATCTGACTATCAATATTTCACATTATATAAACGTATATTGTAAACATGCAAAAATGTGACTTTATTATTAAGTTAAACAACATAGTGCAATTTTTGGAAAACATCTAAGCTTGATAAAAAAAACCAGCCACTGGGGCCCACAAGCAAGTGTACTCCTAGTGCCAGTCCCAAGCACAGGTAAATGGCAAGGGTTGCATCAGGAGGGGCATCCGGCGTAAAAACTTTGCCAAATCAAATATGCGGCTTCATAACACCACTTCCATACCAGATCAGTCGGGGCCCAGGTTAACAATGACCGCCTCTGGTGCCATAAGCAGGGTGTCAGTGGAAATTATGCTACTGTTGGCCGAAGACCAAGGGGGAGAGGGGGAAAGTGTGTTAGGAGGCAGAGAGAGAGGAGGAAAGGTAGGAGGGTGGAGGTGAGAGTAGGGACTTTATTGTAGGGACTATGACTGGTAAAGGGAGAGAGCTGGCTAATATGATGGAGAGAAGGAAGGTAGATATATTGTGTGTGCAAGAAACCAGGTGGAGGGGAAGCAAGGCTAGGAACATCGGAGGTGGATTCAAACTGTTCTACTATGGTGTAGGTAGGAAGAGAAATGGAGTACAGGTCATCTTGAAGGAAGAGTTTGTGAAGAGTGTTCTGGAGGTGAAGAGAGTGTCAGACAGAATGATGACTTTGAAGCTGAAAACTGAAG
>VUQH01087729.1:0-18132 GCA_015106775.1 Etroplus canarensis
CAGGATGGACAGGATTAGAAATGAGTACATCAGGGGGACAGCTCATGTTGAGAAGTTTGGCGACAAAGTCAGAGAAGCAAGGCTGAGATGATTTGGACATGTTCAGAGGAGGGATAGTAGATATATTGGACAAAGGATGTTGAAGATGGAGCTGCCAGGCAGGAGGAGAAGAGGAAGACCACAGAGAAGGTTGATGGATGTAGTGAAGGAGGACGTGCAGAGGGTTGGTGTGAGGGAAGAGGATGCAAGGGATAGGGTGAGATGGAGGCAGATGATCCGCTGTGGCGACCCCTAACGGGAGAAGCTGAAACAAGAAGAAGAAGAAGAAGAAGAAGAAGAAGAAGAAGAAGACCCTGTTAAGTAAAATTATTGAACTTTGTACTTTTGTGAGTTAAATAAAGGTTCGCAAGAGACTCAGTTGTTTCAGAAACCACCTGAGGTTTAATGGACTAATTGTGCAATTTTTGCAGATGGTGTAAACTGAATGATACATTTTAAGCACAGACTGTATATAAGATGCATGTAGCTTCCAGATAGCAAAAGGGTGTAAAGTCAGTGAGAAGCACTTTAACCCTCTGGAGTCAACGGAAGTGCATCACGTGACCTAACTCTTACTTTTATGCACTGAGGTGCTGCAGGCCCTGCCCACCTTGTCCAAATCATATGACTTACACGTGAACGGGGGCTGCACCCTAGCGCATAAAAGCAAGAGTTCAGTAATGTGATGCAGACGCATCGATTCCAGAGGGTTAAACCTGTATTCTTTCTGTAGGTAAGCAAGGGATGATTCCTAAAATTGCAATCCCCACAGTAAACACTCTCCTGATGAGTTTTGGGTCTCATTCGCAGCCTTCTTTAATACAGAATGATGTTCATTTTATTGGTTATGCTCGCAGCTAGTGTCCTATAGTCAACAAACCAGGTTGTGACTACATTCAACACCTTTTGGTCTGCACATCTGCACCAAAACTACATGATGGGGATGGCCAAAGTGTTTAGCTCAAGGCTTGAAGATGAAACTTTATTTACATGTATGCACTAACCCAGGATCATCGTAACAATAGGGTTAAAATTCCTTCATTTTTTTCGTCTTCTTCCACTTGTCCCATTCAGGGTTGTGGGGGGCACTGGAAGCTATCCCAGCTGTCATAGGACGAAAGTTTGGGTACACCCTGGACAGCTCACCCGTCCACTGCAGGGCCAACACAGAGAGACAGACAACCATTCACACCTATGGTAAGTTTAGAATCGCCAGTTAACCTAACCACTTTGCATGTCTTTGGACTGTGGGAGGAAGCTGGAGTACCTACAGAGGACCCACGCAAGCATAGGGAGAACATGCAAAGCTGGCCAAGGTGACCCTCTTGCTGTGCCGTGACAGCAAGATAGTCGGGCACTGAGAGAACATGGAAACGCCACACATAAGGGCCGAAGCTGGCCAGCTGCCAGACTCAAGATCGGATAGCACAGTGGGGCAGTGGTTAGCACTGTTGCCTCACAGCAAGAAGGTTCTGGGTTTGAACCTGCTGGTCAGCTGGGGCCTTTCTGGGTGGGGTTTGCTTGTTTTTCCTGGTGCCTGCGTGGGTTCTCTACAGGTACTCCCACAGTCCAAAGACATGCATGTTAGGCTAATTGCGAACGTGGTTGTCTGTGTCTTTGTGTAAATAATTAGCTTGCCTTTTATTCATCGGGTAATAATGTGACCCACGGCTAACGTGGCTGGATAAACCACTAGGGTTAAAATATGCTCCATAGCTCCGAATGTTATTGTCGAAGCAAACACATAGAACTATGTATTTCTCATTCAGCATGTAGTGGTCAGCTTGCAGATAGTTTATTCCATCTGCTTGTGTCTCTGATAAGATCATCTAAATACAGTATTCAATTATTTAATGCTTTTAACTTTAAAAGTGAAACTTCTCTTCAGGCCCAGCTCATGTTGATGCACCAGACAAGGCCAAGAAGTAATAATAAAATGTTGACCCTGTGGTCATTTGTTGTTGTTAATATTATTCTTGAGGTGAGCAGCTGCCTGTGCTGAGCTGGATGGCGGCTGCCGCGTCTCTCACAGGCCCAGAGAGCACATAATAATTTTCTGAGTTTGAGGCGTGAACTCAACCAACCAGCCGCCAGATGACTCAAGAGTTTATGAGAATCCAGAAAACACATGCAAGGAAAAGCACAAATATATTTTACCGATGTTACCATGCAACATTTTGAGAAGACCGCATTGCTCATCATATACAGTCATTGTCAGTTGCCTTTGAGTCATTACGATTTCGTTCACTGTGTAAACCTTTGAGTTTAAAATCTCATTCCCTAGTTTCTTTCAAGGAGCCAGACCATGACCATGATTCTTTTTTTTTTTCTCCTCTCTTTCTTTTATATCAGAAATCAATGTAGGTGGCGGCAGTAAACCTGACTACCGTGCCTCATTCTCTTGAATCAAATGGTTCCCCTTGCACTCTATATTTATTTGTGCAGACACATACCAGAGGTGTCCAAGGTCAAAGGAGGTATCTTCTTGCTGATGCAAGAAATCCCCTTTCTGATAATAGCAAATACCAAAGCTGGAGAGGCCACAGGCATTAACCACAACTGCACAGAGAGAGAAACCTCTGTGAACTTTCCTCACACTGAACCAGCCAGTGATTGATTTTCTACACAGATCTCTAAACGGGTGTTACTCTCCTATCTGTAACAGTAATGAATTTCATTATAAGGCCCTGGAACACACACACACACACACGCGCGCGCGGATGGAGATTCTGAGCGATGTCAGGGGAGAGGGAGAAGGAGGGAGAACGGAAAGACACAGGGAGGGGAAGGCAGAACTGTCATTCAGGGTCTGTCTGTCAATACTGACAACGCATCTCCCTGCTGGCCAGATACTGAAATAACAGCCAAACACGGCAACGCTGCCAGCAGCTTTTAGCCGCCCTACATAACCTACATATTCCTGATCATGTCTGAGAATCAGAGTCTTCTGGAAATGGGTATTGTAACATACATAAAAATACAGACATATGAGTTTCCACCCTACTTCCTCCTCTAGCATGTAGTAACCCATGTGCCCGGTAACCACGGTGACCAAAGATGTCCTGAGGCTTGGGCTGTATCCAGTCCGCACTGAGTCAGGATGCATGATTGGATGACTCATTGCCTTCTTGGGGCTAAAAGAGGCCTTTCATCATTATCTCTCACTCTCTCTAATTCTCCGTCTTTCTCCTTACCCACCCTCTCCTTCTTATTTTGCACTTATCTGCACTTTGCCGTTTCCCAGGTAAATAAAAGCCAGTTGGTTTTCTCCCAGACCCCAAGGGGAAAGTGTTGTCGTCTGACACCACAGAGAGGTGTCGGGGCATTTTGTTGACTTGCCAGTTGCCTTATTTTCATATCTGCTCTATCCTTCTGTTTGGTTGCTAAGACAGTGAATTGCTTCTCTATCATTTTGTGGTCATTAGTATTCATGGAGGGCCAGGTCAGGTAACCCAGGAGTGACTGGTGCAGATGAATAAGCCAAATGTCATGAGAGACTTTGCAGAAAAATTGCCACTCCATTTTTTCTGAAGTTTTCAGTCTCAATTGGGCACTCCTCACTGCGTATCCCTTGTAATACTCGGAAGTTATTAAAAAGGATATGCTGGTTATTTATTCCTTATCATTGACAGAATCAGTTGCCAGATTTTCACTGCAGGACCAAACAATACTTCTGAGAGCTCTGTCATTATTTATGCACATTCATTTCCTCCTGAACAAAATTGATTTGACTCCATTTTCATCATGTTGCCCCGGAAATAATTTCCCAGTTGGAGAATAATGTCATACAAAAATATTAGGTTATCACTTAACATACACTAGAATAATTTTAGTTTGAAATACGTGCTTGATAAATTGGCTCACAAATATTGTCCTGCTAGCTGACTGCTGGACAAAAGGAGGAAATCAGTCTTTATGATTTAGTCTTTATGACTGCTTCATCATGCTCTCATGAAGCACTTTTTCTTATGTTCTAGAGCTTATATAAAATAGGGAATAAAAGGAGCCAGCGTGAAGGGTATTCTATTGCATTTAAGACCCACAGCAGGGGTGGTGGTGTAATGGTTAAGGTGCTGCGCTCATGACTGAGAGGTTGTGAGTTCAAATCCCGATCAGACCCCCCCGCGCCAAGATCCTTGGGCTAGATCCCAACCGCAAGTGAGCCTCAGTCCACCCAGCAGTAGAAATGGGTACCGGTAAATACTGGGAAGGTAACCTGCGACAGACTAGCGTTCCATCCAGGAGAAGTTTAACTCCGAAGCCGCTACAGGGATAAACCGGCCTGATGGGCAAGTAGGTCCGGTTTAAAAAGCCTAACAGACTTTACCTACTTAAAACCCACGGGAAAGAAATTCCAACTTGGATTTTGTCCATTGTCTGGTCATTATTTCTACTACATGATGCACTGCATGTTTATTTTGTTTTAAATTTGCTGACTATGGCTTATACCTCTCAGATTATTGCAATATTTACTTTCAAGTTTGTGCATATTTACTATCATGGTTTTGGCCGTTGCCTCTCCTCTCCCCTCTGGCTTCCTGGGGACTGGTCCTTCTGAGATGCACATCATCTTCACCTTTGGCTGGCACACATCCACATCCTATTTCTACTATTATCTGCTGTATTTAAGAGCTGTTTCTTCTCCAACACATTGGCTAGATTGTTAGCCAACTTCAGGTGGTAAAACTCTGGTCCTCTGTGTCTAGTTACCTGAGATCTTCTTCCCCTCGCTCATGGTGTCTTTTGTCCTTCTCCTAGGAATTCCATTGTATATGCTGAAGCTAATCTCTGAGCTGACTAAAGGAGGGACTGGCCAAAACCCCCTTGCCCCAAGAGATTACTTACCTTCTACAGCCCTCTGAACATTCTGGACTAAGTCACATTGACTTTGTGATCTCCTGCACTGTAAATAAACTCTTTAAGTACTGCTAGGGTTGTGGTCTGTGCGTGGGTCCATCCATTCCTCACTAAATCATGACATTCAAACCGGTAAATACCATGTAGCTCTTTTTCTAGTTCGGTACATGCAACCACAATCATGAGGGAGCTTACTGAGGTGACATTTGCTCAGCTAACAATCATCAACACATTCCACAAGGAGGGTAAGCCACAAAAGGTTATTACTGAAAAGACTGACTTTTCACTGCATTGAAGTGTAATAATGGAAAGTTGACTGGAAAGAGAAAGTGTGACAGGAAAAGGTACACAAGCAAAGGGGATAAATACAGCCTTCAGAAGACTGTCAAGAAAAGTCGATTTGAGAACTTGCGAGAACTTCATAGAGAGTGGACTGAGGCTAGTGCCCACGCATCGAGAGCCTCCGAGCACGGATTTCAGAAAAGGCACTCCTAATATCAAGCTACACCTGACCCAGAGACAGAAGTGTATTGCCTGTTCTACAGGTAAAGAGGAAAAAGAACTCCATCCATCCATCCATCCATCCATTTCTACTTATCCAGTTCAGGGTCACGGGGGCTGGAGCCTTTCTCAGCTGTCATAGGGTAGGAGGCAGGGTACGCCTTGAACAGATTGCCAGTCCATGGCAGGTAGTCCGAAGTCCTCTTTTCACATGGAAGTAAATTCTACATTTAATTTGTAAGTCAAGGTCTTAGAGTCTGAAGGAATGGCAGAGAGGCACAGTGCTTAAAGTATATATTTTAAAGTTTATAGTGATAACATAGGGTGATAAGTCATCTGCTGTTGGTGGTGGTTGGTCCACTGTGTTTTATCAAGTCTAGAACCAACAGAACTGCAAGAAGTTTCTAGAGCACTTCATGCTTCCATCTGTTGGCACCTGTTCACTGTGCCAAAACTACTACCAGATGGTTTGACCGTCATATTGCCCTGGTTGACTGGCCTGCCAACTTGCCAGTAAGAAAGCCGGAAAGGGTTGTAAATGTAAAAAATGAAGATACCATTTATAAGTTGGACATTTCAGTATTGTAAATTCTTGCTTGGTTGATCTTACGGGCTGTTCTAATAATTTGAGATAGTGGATTTCTGATTTCCAAACCCAGGACACTCTTACTGTGAGGCTACAGTGCCAACCACCACACCACATGCTGCCCCTACACCCCGGCGTCCAGCCTGTCCTATATCTTAGCTAAGGTTTCCTGTAGTTGGATGTGCTTGAGACGTCACATAAGAGGCATTCAGGGGACATCTTAGTCAGATGCTCAGCTCACTTCAGCTGGTTTCTGTGCTGAAGCAGTGGCTCAACTCAGACATCTTCCAAACCCCTATCTCTAAGAGGCGGCCTAGACAATCTTCATTGGAAGCTCATTTCCGCTGCTTGTATACCATCACATATATCCCAGTGAAATGTCAAGGAGATATGAAAGCATGCAAAAAATGGCTCTCACCTGAGCCCAGTATGTTGAAAATTATTACAGAATCACGTCATCAGTATTAGAGCACACAACTGGGTAGCAGTAGTAGAATATAGTAGTAGCTAAACATTTCAGACTCTGCATGGCCCAGGAGAAAAACAGATTCAGTGAAACACAGGATGTGCATGTGTTATATGTTCATAATTTGCTATGCAAAAAAGTGCACTGCTCGCAGGCTTGGTAAGGAAGCTACTTCAAGTTCTGCAGTTGGTCAGTGGCTCATGCTTTTGCCTCAACCATAACAAATCCCATCCCCTCGTCCTTTTGTTTTTAATCCATCTACTTCACTGACATCCCTATCTCTTGTACTCACTTAGCCTCTAATCCTTTCACTCTGCCTTTTCCTTTAGCTTTGCAGATGCACTTTTCATGCAGGTTTTGTTTAGTCTCATGACCTTGCATTTATTATATTTCTTTGCTTTTTTTTTTTTATTGCTCGCTCACCCTCGTCCCTTCTTTGGAATTGCACTTTCTTAAAATGCAATTTGCTTCATCTCTTTATCACTCTTTTGCCTTGTTCTCTTATTACTCCTCCACTGCTGTCACCTACACCCAGGCACTTTGCCCTCCCTTTATCCAGCACCTGCTTCTGTCCACTTCTGTCATGACTTTCCCTCCTTTCGCCCGAGGCTCTTGCCTTATCGTCGGTTACATGCGTACTGTGTCCACCAAGTAAACCGTACATTACTATTGTGTGCACCTTCTCATCCTTGCCCCCGAGCCAATACATGTTTAATCCCTAGCTTTAATTTCATCCTTGCCTGTTTTGTTTTTTTTTCCACAAAAAATCCTGACACCACAAACACCAAAACTCATCCTCTCAAACGTAGCAGCACAAACAAACACCCACACGCTCCATCCAGCTTTCTTTCTCTCCCTCTTTCATGCTACACCCATGCACATGTTGACGGCTTGTCGCCTCTGCGACGTGACTGCACAGAGGTGACACTGCGTCTGTCACTGTGACAGCTGGCATTTCACAAGGATCCACTACCTACGGTGCGCACAATACAGACAGGAGATTAAAAAAAACGTGAAAGGGGCACACAGAGAGGAGAGCTTATATAAAGCAAAGATCAGCAAAACAATAAAATAAAACATGATGACAGATGGACAGTTTTGCTTAATATTTCTGCCCTTATCTTACCCTTGTCTGTGATGATAAAGGTGAAGCTTAGTCTGCTGCATCAAACCTATTGCTCGCACGCAATTGGTGTGGAGGGCGCGCCGAGGAATGAGCTTTAAAGCAAATGCTAATTGGCCAGCTTTGTGATTAAAACCATATGGCCAGTTACAAGTCCTACCTGCGATTAAAAAAATATGTACAGTTTGATAAGGTCATTGGAATGTTAAAGTGTATAATCAGTGGCAATAAAGATGAGATAATGACGAGACAAAATCTTGGCCTAAATGTTAAAATTGCCCTAGATTTAAAAAGTGCGACTGCAAGGTCAAAATAACGAGGCAAGGCCGCATTATATAAAGAATGATTAACATATTACATGTACATTCCTGTTAACACTACACACTGCTTTGGCTCTATATTCCACGGACAAACAACCAACATACAGTATTTGACAGAACGTATTTGAAAGACACATGTCAGACCTGCTGGAGGAAGCATTAAACCTGTGTGTGAGAGGCCTGCTGTAAAAGGATCTAAAGGGGAGCTAAAGAGCTGTCTGTAGAGTACCGTCTACTACTATACTGGTTGCCTTCTACTGGCTGATGTGGACATACAGGTCTATGGAGCTCTGTTACCACATGCATCCCCTGAGGAGCTGTGTTAAGCAACTCTTAATCAAAATATCACGTGTCGTCTTCTGCAGGTTTCCAATATTAAGAAAATGCGTAACACTGTTGTTCTTTTACAACCTTTAGATGCATATCACAGATTATTAGAAACACAAATACAACATCCTGTTTACTGTTTTCTCTTTTATTTTAATAATAATGTTTTACTGCCATCAAATTTAAGATGCGCTAGTGTTTTTAATGAGATATTAAAACGTCACACTGTCAACATCTGATCTGTTTTCTGTGGCCTGTGAATAAAATATTGGATTATGACATTTGCAAATCATGGGATTGTTTTTTAAAATTTTATGCAGTATGCCAACCTTTTTGGAATTGAGGTTTTGTGTGTGTGTTTGTGTGTGATCATTCGTATGTAAAGCATGAACAGTCGTGAAGATTTATGGTTTATAATAATTGCCACGGTCCTGGTCTGCATGCCCCTATCTTTGCCATATTTAGTGTCATGTCTGACGACACGACACATGTTTAGTCACGTTTAGTCAGCAATGGTTGACTGTGTTTTGATGACTTCCTGTTTTACTTTGACATTTGAGTGAGGGTTTTTTTTTTTTGTTTTTCTTGTTCTATTTTGACTTCCGTCTTTTTCTTCCCTCCCTGGAGGTTGTCTGTCCCATCCCCACCGTCTTCACCTGCTGCTTATTTCTTTCCTGTAACCAGTCACCCTTCTGTTCATGTATCTGTTTGTTGTCGTGCTCAGAGCTTTTGTGGACTGGAGCCAAAAAAAAAAAGGTTCGTTGGTTCGTTTTTGTCTCCTCTCGTGTCCTGCTTTTGGGCCCTCTCGTCACACCTGACAATAACACCCAAAGGTTGGAGTGGGATTGGGCAGATGGAGGAACCTTAAGGCTACAGTCACGTTGGAGGCAAGTCACCTAAATCTGATTTCTTTTGCCCATATGTGACCCATATATGATGTTTTTATGACAGTCTGAATAGCACACTTTCATATGTGGTCCTAAATCAGATAAGTACTTGATGTTTTTCAAAGAGACCTCAATCTGAACGGTCATGTTGCATTTCCTCTGACTTTTACGTCATTGAAGTGAGACACATCTCATAATTCACTGGAGTCTGATGGCGGTCGCATTTAAATTATAATGTGAATGACCGCTCAAAATAATCGGATCTCTGCAAAAAATCGTAACTGAGCATTAAGACCTGCAGTTAGAATGTGGCCTAAGATCCAGTGTAGCGGTACAGAATGAGGAAAAGAAGCACTTCAAAACACTTTGCATAATAATTTGCAATGTGAGCTCCAGTAGATTTATGTTCTTAGTGTACAGGCTGTGATCAGCTCACCTGTGCTGCTCTTTGTGGATTTACTCAGGTGAATGCCATCCATACAGCCATCCATTTTCTGCCAGTAATCTGGGTCAGGGTCTCAGGGGCAGCAGTCTAAGCAGAGTCCAAGACCTCCTTCTCCCCTGCCGCCTCCTTCAGCTCTTCTGAGGGGACACTGAGATGTTCCCAAACCAGCCAAGACATGTAACCTCTCAAACAGGTCGTGGGTCTGCTCTGAGGCCTCCCTCCAGTAGGACACGCCAGAAACATCCCAGCAAGGAGGTGTCCAGGAAGTCAAATACCAGAACCACCTCAACTGATTCATTTTGACTTAGCGGAGTAGTGGCTCTACTTCAAGTCCCTTCCAAATGACTAAGCTTCCTCATCCTATCACCCTTTGAAGGAAGCTAATTTCCACCACTTGTAACTGTGACCTCATTTCTTTGTGTTAACAAAGCGGTATTGGCTGAGGTCAAGGGAAATAAATGTTATTGACTGAAAATAATTACCAATAAATAGCCAACAAATGCAACTGACTGATTTTCTAATTAGTGTTAGCTGCAAATCCAGGAGTGTAAAAGATAGTTAGCAACAGACTAAGACCAAGCATAAATGCATTAATTTTTCTGTATTACCAACTGAATGTATCCACAATGGTTTCTGCTCCTATAACTGTAATGCTACCATTACACTTGCAATGCTACCAGATATTAAGGAAATGTATTTAAACTTCTGACTTCAAAGAAAGTAATAAAAATTTCTCCAAAATAGTCTCTCTCATTATTGCAGCATTTAGCAAATAGGAATAATTTTGTCCATCCTAACTGACCTAAAACAGGAGAAGCTTAGTCTGATTTAATTTCGTGTGTCATTTTACACAGTGCATGTAAACTTCTGGTTTAAACTGTATATATACAGTATACAACTGCTTGGTATTTTCAACCTTTTGGGGGGGGCTTTACTTTCAGATGTTTTGAGCAAGTTTCTCCATGCCATCATCTGAAAGCAACACTGGGCTGCAGGGCATGAAAAATGAACTTGATATTATCATAATATTAAACTGCCTAACAGATTAAATTGCTCATTAGTCGAAGGTGCCAGAATGCTGTTCCAGATCATTCCCACCCACTTTAAAACCTGATGATGTCCTCAATAACAGAGAAGTTTTCAGTCTGCCGGTGCCTGGATAATGAGATAGATGTGTGTCTGGCTTTTTTCCTTTTTCACACTTACATGATGGTGCATCACCTGGGTTTGATATTTTAAGTTTTTGGTAACAGTTCCACAGATTATACACTGCTGATGATGTGAGATTATTGTTTGGACACGCGACATTAGTTTTCATGCTTTTGGAAGCCTTCCCGGGAAAATTTCACCCATTTTGGAAGTTTATTGTAACGCACTTGCATTTACATAGCACCTTCCTCACCCTTACGGCCACATTCATATAGTACTTGTTTCTATACACTTTATCCCTGTCATTCTTTGCCAGTTTTTGAATCTCCAATTAACCTGACATGCATGTCTTTGGGCTGTGGTGGAAACCCACATCAGCACATGGAGAACATGCAAACTGCAGAGGAGCTCCCAGTAGGGGTTTGAACCAGGAACTTTCTTGCTGTGCTAACCGCTGTACCACTGTGCTGCCCAGTGAAATACAGCGTGCGTCTCTAATCTAATAAACCTTTATACAACATAAACTTTGACATGACTACTGAAGCATAAGTTATGGTGCACAGCTGCACTCCCATACTACGTTTTTTCTTTCCATCTCTCGCCACCCCTGCTGCAGTCATGATAACAGCTGAAGGGCACGTTGCACAAACACGGTTTCCGCTGCGGCTGCTCAGCTAGAATTGAAATTTGGAATCCCAAACAGTCTGTTTTGCGCATCTTTACCCTTCATCTGTTCTGTTTGGGTTTTTTATGCCCTCTTCAGAATGACACCAGCGTCACGGTGATCCAAATGTCGTCTCAGGCAGCTATATTGTGAGATGGTCATCTTAAATTTCTCAAACTGCCAGAATTTAGCACCTGGCTGTCTTTCTTTGCAACACCATTACAACAGTCTATTAACCTCTTTCACGGCACTACATACTGTAGGACCCCTATGATGAAGGCACAACCAAAGATGTTGCAACGCTTCACACTGGTCATCTCTAATACGATACATTCCCAGCTTCACACTCACGAGGCCACTGCTAACTATATGCAGGAGAAGATACTAATGAAATAGATCAGTTCTGGGGGCACAAGCCCCGCTCACAAAACAAAACAACAAACAAACCACACTGATCCCCAGGGGGGAAATTAGAATTACAGACACTCCTACATTTTAAAGTGCACACACATAGCATGCAGTGAAGGAGGTCAGCATTTCAGGCACCAGGGAGCAATGTGGGGGCTTGGTGCCTTGCACAAGGGCACCTTGGCAATGCTCAGGGGATGACGTGGGTCGGCAGGTCTTGAACGGCCACTGGGTCTAGGCGAGCCTTGTACCAGCTCGCTCAGCAACTCTCTGGCTGCCAAATCAGTCCTCCGACGCACTGAGCCATTGCCGCACCATGGAGGGTTGCATCAGGAAGGGCATCTGGTGTGAAACATCTGCCGAATTATCAATGCAGATTAATCTGCTGTGGAAACCCCTTAGGGAGAATACAAGGGAGCTGACGAAGATCCGAAAAATCTGCGGATAATGAGATTTTTTTTTTTTTTTTCAATTTTTTTTTTTTTTTTGCCAATATGTTTATTGTCTTTTTAAAAATTATTTCACAAACACGTAACATATACACATACATACATATACCCACTACACACACAGACTTCATACCCTTGCGTCATAAAAAAAATTTAAAAATTAAAAAAAATAAAAATAAATTAAGAAAAAACAAAAAAATTAAATAAATAAATGAATAAAAATAATAAATAAAAATTTTTTTTTAAAAAAAGGGCGGGGGGAGGAAGAAAGAAAATGGGGGCTACATTTTACAGCGTTCATAAATCATTTAATAAAAATCTAACACTTTCATTTGTCATCATATTTGTATATGGTTCCCAGAGTTTATCAAAGTCTTTCTGTTTGCCCTTGGGCGGATAATGAGATTTAAATAATTTTTAATTAATCTCTTCTATGCACTGGTAACAGCAAGTTATGTGATAGTTTCTAATACACTAGTATATAAGTGAGTTAACATTTTTATTGACGGTACAATTTAATCATGCATCTCCACTTTAAAAAAGAATCACCATTTGTGTGAATCCTGTAAGGTTTCAGATTAAGGACCCAGACACAAGATGGAGGGATAAACTGAAGAGACAAACAAAGACAAAATTTTAATTAAACTTAACTGTTAAACAAAAGCACCGCAGGGAACTGGAATGTTGATCCAAGAAAATTAACAAAAGAAGATCCTAAAAGAAAACAAGGCAAACGTCCAAAAGGTAATCAAACCGCAAACGAACTCAGAGACACGAGGAGAAGAGCTGGGAATGAGTCAGGAACGCTGGTTAGTGACAAAGAGAAGGCCACACACACACACTGACGACTGGCTATAAATACACATGACTCTGGAAACAAGACATAGGTGAGGCATGTTATCAGGAAAGTGGAAAAAGAGAAGACAGGGCATAAAACAACCAGGAGGCACCAAGAAAGTACTTATCCAAATAAAACAGGAAATGACTATGACAGAGACCAGAGGCCTGCACTACGAAGCCAGTTCTACATACCCAGGGTATCTGTCCTTTATATGGCTTCATTTTACCTACCACTGGTGATAAGGATAAGCACTCACAAGAAGGTGGTTATCAACTTCAAATTTAACCCAGAGTTTCCGAACATAGCTACAAGCACGTTCATGTGAAAGGGGTGGCATTGGCAGCATCTGACCAATCACAAACAATGACTGGCAATCAACTGGCAGCAGAGCGGCTGATTTTACAAAGGAATGTAGAAGAGGGTAAACACAGAATACACGCTGAAATCAACACGGCTGCTGCAATTATAATAGAAGAGTGCGTGTGTGTCTGCAAGGCGAAGAGCTCTGTGCAGTAATACAGTATTAAAAGCTCTGTATGAATATGTATGTGCTTCAAGTGCTGGAAAAGATCTACTGTATTAATAAAGTTCAGCCTACTTAAAGCCAGGAAGGAACATTGGCAAAAATGCTGAATTTGTAAGTTAACAGTGCATCACAGCTCTAACATTAAGACACTGGAGAATCTGACAAGTTATGATTGTTATTCCATTAAAATAATATATAGCTGTGTGTAAGACAGGTTTAGTTTTTATTCTTTCATCTGCAGCCCCGTGCAGCCGTTTAACAGTCAAGGAATGACCAATGAACATAAAAACAGAATTCATTTATTAGACTATGCACAAATTTGATTCATTCAAAATTAAAGGAACACTTTGAAAACACATCAGATCTCTATGGGAAAAAAGAATCATGCTAGATATCTACACTGATAAGGACTGGGTAATGTGTTAGGAATAAAAGAAGGCCGCATCAATGGATGGACATGAAAACTACAGAGGCTGAATTCAAAGACAAAATCAAAATCAGAGTGAAAAATGATGCAGCGGGCTAGTCCATTTTGCCTTCATTGTATTGTAGCAACTCAGAATGGTCCTCAGTAGTTTGTATGGTCCCCATGTGCTTGTATGCATGCCTGACAACGTTAGGGCATGCTCCTAATGAGACAATGGATGGTATCCTCCTCCCAGATCTGGACTAGGGCATCACTAAGCTCCTGGACAGTCTGAGGTGCAACCTGGTGATGTTGGATGGACCAAAACACAATGTCCCAGATGTGTTCTATTGGATTTAGGTCAGGTAAACGGTATCAGTTACTTCATCCTTCAGGAACTGCCCGCATACTTTCACCACATGAAGCTGGGCATTGTGGTGCAACAGGAGGAACCCAGGACCCACCGCACCAACGCAGGGTTCTGACAGTGGGTCCAAGGATTTCATCTCGATGCAGTCAGGTTGTTGTTGCCTGGCCAGTATAGGTCTGTGAGTCCCTCTATGGCTACGCCATAGTGTGTGTGCTGAACAGTGTTACAGGCAGCATAACTTTCTCCACAGCTTCTACAGACCCTTTCAGACCACTAGTGGATGTTGGACCCTCAGACCACCCTCATTAAGTCTGTTTCTGATTGTTTGGTCAGAGACATTTATACCAGAGTCCTGCTGGAGGTCATTTTGTAGGGCTCTGGCAGTGCTCGTCCTGTTCCTCCTTGCACAAAGGAGAAGATACTCCTGATGGGTTAAGAACCTTCTAAAGCCCTGTCCAGCTCTCCTAGAGTAACTGCCTGCCTCGTGGAATCTCCTCCATGCTCTTGAGACTTTGCTGGGAGACACAGCAAACCTTCTGGCAATGGTACGTATTGATGTGCAATCCTGCAAGAGTTGGACTACCTGTGCAACCTCTGTAGGGTCCAGGTATCGCCTCATGCTACCAGCAGTGACACTGAACCTAGCCAAATACAAAACTAGTGAAAAAACAGTCAGAAAAGAAGAGGAGGGAAAAATGTCAGTGGCCTCCACCTGGAAAACCATTCCTGTTTTGGGGTGGTCTCATTGTTGCCCCTCTAGTGCACCTGTTGTTGATTTCATTAACACCAAAGCAGCTGAAAGTGATTAACCCCCTCTGCTACTTAACTGACCACATCAATATCCCATAAGCTTGACTGACTTGATGCTAAACTCTGATTAAAAAGTTTCCCTTGAATTTTTTGAGCAGTGTGCAAATAGGTGCCCTGTTTTAAGATCATGTATTAATCCTCATAGAACAAACTATGTGGGCGTCAGCGGCTCAGTCTGTCGGAGGACTCGGTTGGGAACCAGGGGGTTGCTGTGGTGTGCCGGCTCAAGACCCACCTGGACCTGGAGGCCATCTTAAGACTCCATCCTGGACCTATTTTTATGAAGCAAGACTGAAGGCCAGTGAGGTGTCAGCTCATCCCTCCGAACACGGCCGAGGTGCCCTTGAGCAAGACACTGAACCCGTACATTGTTCTCCTGTGTCTAAACTGAGCAGCCTTTATACATTCCCTTCTTCAATGCATGTAACAACAAAAATAGTGTGTTTTATTTGTAATTTCCCTACTACATCTGAATAAATGTATATCCAATTTTATCTTAACAATGAATAAAGTTCCATTTGTATTTATTACGGCTGCTCAAAGTCTTCAGACACTATTAGGAAAACTTTATGCACTTCTACTTTCTGTGCTCAGAGGTCCAAGTAATCTCCAGGATCAGTGATGCTATTTTCCAGAGATCTAAATGCTCTTTATGTGGTGATTTCATACCTACTGAGCTCAAATCTGGAACTTAACCTGCTCCGGAGCAGGTTAAACCTACAGCATAGATTACCACAGTTGTAACAAATCAATTATATAATCTGAATTTAAGTAGCTGCTGTTCCGTGATTGAAAAGAATACTCATCAGCCAATTAGGACCAAACATAAAAACATTTATTCACTTTCTGCATCGCCATGTGAATGTATACAAACTCCCGTGACCATGCCACAAACAGTGCGTGGTAGTGCCGTACTGTAACTTTACAGCTAGGAGTCATTCAGTGATATTAGCAAGATACCACTGAAGAGGCTGCATATATAAAATTTTAAATGGAAACTCTCGACATAACCAGCTCCCAACCAGGATATGAGTTCAGCGTTATATACCCAGGTGATACAGACCCACCTGCGTGACACTGAAATCCCCTTCTTTAAGTTCAGCATAGTTGAAAATAGTACACTGTACATAGTTGATCATGCTTCTAGTGCACCCCTCCACTCCCCTCCACGTGTGAGTATGCAGTAGCTTAATGACCTTCATGTTAACCCTTCGGGGTCGACTGACCTTCCGGCGAGTCTGCATCACATGACCGAATTCTTGCTTTTAGGCGCGGGGGCTGCACCTCGTTTAAAAGCTTAGTCATGTGATGTGGAGTTGCTGACGCGTCTGTCAACTACAGACGTTTAAGCTGAAATAAGAACAGTGTAAATAAGTAAGGTAAATAATGTAAATACTTAAAAAAGTGTATCTGCCTTGATTCCATCGTTATTCATTAGAATATTAACAAATGCCTATTCAGTAAAGGTGCATTCTGTTTAATTTAAGGGACTGATATTTAACCCTGCGGAGTTGACAGATGCGCTGGCGTGTCCAAATCACATGACCGCACATGACATGACGTAGTGTCAAGACGCAGCCTCGCTGAATCTCCCGTTCAACTGGTGTTGAAAGTGCAGATATATAAAACAGTTTTCAAAGTGTGTTGCCAAGTGAAATCAGACATACGATGACTAATTCACGCCATGCTTTTTCTGTACATTTTTATTCCTTCTTCCTTGTAAAAACAAACAAATAAACAAACAAAAAAATCACACCCCTTATCCTATTCGTGGAAAAATGCACCATATCAGGCAATCAGAAAATTTTATGGCATTTGGTTGCTGTGGAAGAGGGGAAAGTTTTGGGAGTGATGGTGGTGACAGAGAGATAGATAGTGAGAAAGAGTGAGTTTTGAACTTTGAGGGATTTGTGACATTGTGATGAGCCCCTGTGTGCTGTGGTGGACAGAAACTGTTTTCAGGCGTGTCACACATATTTTGTGTGGCATCTTTGAAAAATGCCTGAGACATTGCCTGCATTTAATGTAAAAAGTTCTATGTAACGTTGCCTGCTAAACTTGTACGCAACTTTTTGAAATTTACACTTTATACTTTCATTCTAAGTTATAAAAATGCTTCGTTAAACATGTTTGTGATTTTTAGAGTAAAAAAAAAAATCCTGCTTGAATTTTATGTTTTTGTGTTTTTTGGGTCCGGGTGTGTTAATACAGCATGTTAAAATGAAATAAATGAATTACTGTAAAGTTACACAGTGAGTTTGTGCTGAAAAAATGGCAGCAAACAAGGTAAAATCAAAAGGTAGTCAAAAACAGCCAGTTATAACCTAGATTTGTAGTTTAATTATCTGTGATCAACCATTCAAAGTAACAGGCAGAGCACAAGAGAGGTGAAGAAGAGAGTGCAGGCAGGGTGGAGTGGGTGGAGACGCGTGTCAGGGGTGCTTTGTGACAGAAGGAGATAAGGGAAGGTTTACAAGATGGTAGTGAGGCCTACTATGATGTATGGTTTAGAGACAGTGGCACTGACGAAACAACAGGAGGTGGAGCTGGAGGCGGCAGAGCTGAAGATGTTGAGATTTTTCCTGGGAGTGACCAGGATGGACAGGATTAGAAACGAGTACATCAGAGGGACAGCTCATGTTGAGAAGTTTGGAGACAAAGTCAGAGAGGCAAGGCTGAGATGGTTTGGACATGTTCAGAGGAGGGATAGTGGATATATTGGACAAAGGATGTTGAAGATGGAGCTGCCAGGCAGGAGGAGAAGAGGAAGACCACAGAGAAGATTGATGGATGTAGTGAAGGAGGACATGCAGAGGGTTGGTGTGAGGGAAGAGGATGCAAAGGGTAGGGTGAGATGGAGGCAGATGATCTGCTGTGGTGACCCCTAATGGGAGAAGCTGGAAGAAGAAGAAGAAGAAGAAGAAGAAGAAGAAGAAGAAGAGTTCTTTATCCATGATC